>CABFPE010000507.1:0-12205 GCA_900660155.1 Hofstenia miamia | reverse complement strand
GTAACGGTTTGAGGAAAATACTACGAAATTAAATCAAAATGCACCAAAGCACTATGTAATTTTGTCTTATGATTCTTACAAAATATATTAATTATGCGAATAAGCAGAAGACACATTTGCGATAACCTGTTTATTGTTTTATTTGATTTTTATTTAAGTGTACAAAATTGATACCATTTTGACCCATGTCACAGGTAATCAAATACAATTTATTAGTATTGCTATTATTATTACTAACACTACTACATTTCTAATTGGCAGTAGTATTCTGAAGTATGGTCGTTCTCAAAATCTTCTTCCAAATCAGACGACTAAGTTCGGCCGAACGTTCGGACTATCGGATTACACAAACACATCGTTACCACCTTACAATCAAAACTGAAGTATTCCTTTGAAAATAATCGTAACACAAAAGATAAAAAGTAACACAAAAAGTAAAAATTAAATGAAAAAAATAAACACAGCACTGGCACTGGGGTGCTTACTTTGAGTAAATAAGATTCCAGTTCTCATGAATAAATATTTGCATGTCTGCATGTTCAGGTGATAAGGACGCACGTTTCTTTGATATAACGTTGCCTGCTGTACTAAAAATGCGCTCCAATGGAGTACTTGTTGCTGGAATGCAAAACACCATTTTGGCGATCTTCGACAGTTTTGGATGCCTTTCCGAATTATTCTTCCAAAATTTTAGTGGGCTTTCTGCCATGTTTTGCCGCGGTGGAAGGGAATTATGTTGCGCGAACTCATCAGTTTCAGATGTGGTAAAACTAACGTCCAGAAAAGCATATTTCTTCTATTTGGGCGGACCTGTAGCAGCAGATGATGTGCCCTCAATCCCAGGTACGTCACCAGATAGTTATTCTTCTTGGTCGGCTAAGAGTTTTGCCTTATTTGTAACCAAGTAACGTTGTTCCTCAGGGATAAGGTATAGCTCTTTAAAGCGCACATCAAGGTAAGCAGCTACTGCTGCTAAATCTGGCACATAGTCTTCAAAAAATGTGAATCGTTCTCAAATATTACCTTCCAGTTTTTTCGCTAGGTTGCGAGTGTCTTGCACATGCAGCGATCTAGTAAACTCTGCCAAACGCTTGAGCAGATCAAATAGCATAGGGTAAAGCATAGAAATCATGACGTACGACTCTCCACCAAATAGATCTGTTGCTTCATGAAAATTGCGCAACATTTGCAAAATTTCGTCAGATATCTTCCATTGTTCATCTGTTTTATACAACTCGGTAGACTTGTTAATGCGATCATCCTGGCAGCTTGCTGTAACAGGCCATCTAAGCGTCACTAGTCTTTCCTCCATTAGGAAAATAGAGTTCAGTCGTGTTTCAACGTCTTTGACGAGCGATCTAGCTTTTTCACCTGGAGCGATTGTTGCTATCTTGTCTCTGAGTACTTCTGCAGCTTTCGTGCTCTTGTGAAAAAACGTCACAATTCTGCGATCGAGCAATATCACCTTTTCAATCTTCTTTCTGGCTGGATCATTGACGGCATCTTTGACGCATAAGTTCAGCAAGTGTGCTCCACAGACAAAACTCATTACCTATGTACAGGTTTTCAACATTTCTGCATGCGCGGTATCGTTATTGGAAGCTCCATCATGAACAAAGCCAACCAATTTTTTTAGATTCAGACCATAATCAAGTAAGATTGCTAAAAGACGGGCAGCAATATTTACACCAGTGTGATCTTCGGCTACATGAATCGTAGCAAGAACGGCATTCTTCAAACTAAAATGTTTATCAATCCAGTGTAAAGTGCATGTTAGGTAACCCTGGTGCGCAATAGATGACCACATATCAGCGCTAATGGAATAGTATTCCACTTCAGATGCTATCATAGCTATCAGCCTCGATTTCATATCTGCGTATTGTTTTTCAAATTGACCTGTAACATATTTGCAGCATGGTACAATGTATCCTGGACATGACGTCTCCATCAGATCTTTAAAGCCTTCACCTTCAACCAGTGAAAACGGCAGCAGGTCGCTTCCTATGCAGCCAGCAATTTTTTTCCGTGATAGACTGTTTCTGAGTCTCAGAACAAGAACTTTGTCTGAATGTATGAAGTGTCGTCTGTTTTACATCTTGATTAGGCGATTGAAATATACGTTCGTGCTTTCTGCTTAAATGATCTCTCAGGTTTGAAGTGGTCCCTGAGTATTTCAGCATGACACTACAATGCTTGCAAACAACGGTTGCCTTGTCGTCGCTTTTAGAAAAGTGTGCCCATACAGAAGATTTCGACTGCAGCGACATGCTATAAAACAAGATTAGGACGATGTTAGCAATGAAAACAAAATGCAATTATTAATTGATGCATTCGGAATTTGAATGCACAACTGACCAATGGAATCACTAGGAGAAAACACATTTTGTTTGTTTAAGGATTAGATTTTCTAGAGATTGTGACGGGATATCAAATATTAAATGACCCAGTTTGATGGCGTTCCATTTGGAGTACGCTGTTTGCTGCCGCTAAATAAGCCTTTAGGTTATTTTCATATCTCAAAGATCAGTCAATGGGCGCAGGCGGTGAACGTTCGGGCTACCATTCGAATGTTCAGCTAAATGGCGAACGTTCGAACATTCCCAAAGATCAGTCAATGGGCGCAGGCGGTGAACGTTCGGGAATGTTTGTTGCGGCCTTAATATAATTGTATAAATTGTATGGTAAAAGAGTGGTTTGTTAGGGAATGTTAGATCCAGAAATTGCAAATAAAGAAATAAAGGCATTGTTGATTATTATATCCATTGCAATTGTATTTCCATCATGAACAATGGGACTGTAGGCACTCTAATTTTTTGACATCAAGAATTGACAGAAACCAAGTTTGAGAAGCGGATGTTAGCTTAAATAATATTAGAACTGTAGTTTAGATGTCCAGTTAGTATTAAAAGGTATGTTATCCTGTAATTAAAGAAATAATTAGGTTAGCTGATATGCTTTTTTTGAAATATGAAAAGTAAATTTTAAGTTAATATTAATATAGATTCCAAAATCTTTGTAGATACAAGAGTGAAGCGATTATATTGATACAACTTTAAATGTATAAAAAATCTAAGTACATTGCTTACATTTTTCATGAAATAAAAATTACATAACACTCCCTTGATGCATAAAATAAATGCTGTAATATATCGTTGACATCCGTAAAATATATTCTCGAATTGCAATTTTTATCATCCATAAAAGAAGACAATTACCATATAGGATTTGTGTGTGCATGATCGCACACCTCATGACTTATACTGACTCGCATGCGTTTTTGCACTATACTTATGCTGATGCATGACTTGTTCTGACCTCTATCATAATGAACATATTTGCTAATTGCAAGCGCATCGCCAGTTGGCCAACTATTGAAACCGCGAGCAGCAAAGTCTACTTAAGAAGGATTAACGAAACCACTGGTTGGAATGTATTAGTTAATTCAAACTCGCATTGCCAGTTGGCCAACTGTATTTGTTAATATACACTCGTAAAAATAGTGCCCGCGGATTTCATTTGCTAATTCAAAGCTAGTGGCCAACTGGGTGTATTTGCTAATGCACGCGAGTGGCAACCAAATAATTCCGACTGTATTAGTTAATTCACCAATCTTAAATTCTATTTGCTTACGATGCTCGTGCCAACCATTCCAAATGATTTAGTCGTAATTATAATTGTAAACTTCATGATCGAGTCTTTGTATGCTTGCCTGTATTTTTAATTGGTAACAGACATTTAAAATTTTCGAAAACGAATTAAGCAGTACATTAAGTACACTAGCTGAATTATTGCATTTTATTTATTATATTTATATTTTACTTTCATCTCTCCACTTAAAATTCTGACTGAATTTGTGTGTGAGTGACTTGTTGAACCATCTCTAAAATCATTCAATATAATCTCTAGTTGATCACAAAAGCTATCAAGGTCGCCAAAGTTGGTAATGACGCAATGCAACCAGGGTTTTCAAGTACTCAGAACTTTAAAAACTCCAACTCGCATTAATTCACAAAAATTCATCAAAAAACTCTGAAAAGAATTCAGTAATACTTTTACTCAGACTCGAATAAAAATCCCTTGATAAATAAATTATTTTAAATTTCACTTGCTTTATCAACTGCAAATAAGTGTTTAGTGAAAAAAAACTAGGAAATTTGAAAAAATGATGAACGAATTTGGAATAGTCCTATTCTTCAAAAAAAATATTCGATCTTGAATGGTAAATATTCGAACTCAGTCCGAGTAACTCCAATTCAATTCGAAAACCTTGAGTAGGAACTATATTATTGGTTGGTTGGCCACTAGCTTTGAATTAAAATGAAATCCGAGGGCACTATTTGTACGAGCGTACATTAACAAATACAGTTGGCCAACTGGCTACGTGAGTTTGAATTCACTAATACATTCCAACCGGCGGTTTCAGTTAATCCTTCTTAAGTAGACTTGGCCGCTCGCGGTTTCAATAGTTGGCCAACTGGCGACGCACGTGCAATTAGCAAATACGCTCCAACCAACCAATAATATAGTTGTACTGAAAGTTTTCTAATTGAATTTGAGTTACTCGGACCATGGGCCACTGTATAATATAGTGCACGCGTATTTCATTTGCTAGTTCAACGCTATTGGCCAACCGACCAATAATACAGTCGTCCTCGAACTTTTGGAATTGAATTCGTGTTACTCGGAGCGAGTTCGAATATTTATGATTCAAGTTCGAATATTTTTTGAAGAATAGGCTTATTCCGAATTCGTTCGACATTTTTTTCAAATTTCCTAGTTTTTTCTCTAAAACGTATATATTTGCAGTTGATAAAGCAAGTGAAATTTGAAATAATTAATTTTTCAAAGGATTTTCATTTGAGTAGGAGTAAAAGTATTAATGAATTCTTTTCAGAGTTTTTTGGTGAAGTTTTGCGAATTCATGCGAGTTGGAGTTTTTAAAATTCCGAGTACTTGAAAACCCTGGTTACATTGCGTCATTACCAGCTGCGCAATTTTTATTTGTTTTATGTTTTCACCACCACAATACGTGTCTAGCATTTGGCGACCTGATAGCTTTTGTGATCAATCGGAGATCATATTGCATGATTTTGGAGATGGTTCAACAAGTCACTCTCACACAAATTCAGCCAGAATTTCAAGTGGAGGGATAAAAGTAAAATATAAATATATAAAATAAAATGCAATAATTCAGCTAGTGTACTTAATGTACTGCTTTATTGGTTTTACGAAAAATTTAAATGTCTTACAAATTAAAAATACAGGCAAGCATACAAAGACTCGTGAAGTTTAGAATTATAATTACGACTAAATCATTTGGAATGGTTGACGCGAGCGTCGTAAGGAAATAGAATATAAGAGTGGTGAATTAACTATTACAGTCGGAATTATTTGGTCGCTGCTCACATGCACTAGCAAATACACCCAACGCATCAAAATTGCAAAAACTCCCACTGAAATTACTTAAAGAGATGTATTTAGGTGAATTTCGCTAGCTATAAGTGAAATTTCAGTTTTTTTCATAGATATACCATAAGTTTTTTGCAAAAATTTATGATCAGCAGAAGTCATGATACACATTATACACACATTTTAACATGCGCCATCTAGCGTGCAATACTAGGTCATTATAAGTGTAGTGAAATGTCGCATGCACATACATAACTTAAAATCAATGTATTAATTTGTCATTTTTTTAATCTTGAATTCTTACAATCTCCTTTCAAATACCTAACATGCTAGAATATTTATTAATTTAACAGTAAATTAAAGGAAGCCTTTGATTTAACTTTAAATAATTATTGAATTTGTTTATGTAACCATACGTTTTGAAGCTTAATCATTTAGAAGTTTACGGAAGCTTAATTCTGATTTTCCAATTAGTCAAACTTGTTATATAAATGAATAAATAGAACGTATGTCGGGCTATAGGACCTAATGAACAATTAAAATTCCGTTACCATATAGCACCAATCTGTTTCTTAATTTTTAGTGGAATTATTCTTTCAACTGCGAAATATTGGGTGATAACATAGTCTACTAATTGTAAAGCAATATAAAATTCGGTACTTTTGCGTTATATGTCCCCTCCCCCTAATCAAGTATTTGCAAAAATAAGCTAATTTATTAACAATGATTATAACCTTGACTCTAACCCAAACCATATCCTAAACCATAAAATTTACTCTAAACCTAACTCTAGCCATATCCCTAATATTAACCCTAAACACAACTCTAACTTTAAGCTAAGTTTTAAACTACCCTAATCTTACCTTATTTATAATATGTTCTTCACCACGATAGAGTGGACTCAATTACAACATATTCGTTTTAAATTATGTAAAAAAGCAAAGCCTTTTAAGAAGGCTTTGAAACAAAGTAACTACGTGAAAATATTGAGGAAAAAGGCGTTGTGTTGATTGAATAAACCTTTGCCAAATACTATAATTGTTTTGTAATTAAACAAAAGTCGCGTGGTTGAAACATTAATTAGCATATTAATAGTAGCACATTATATTTATTTTATAATTCATATTTAAACTTCCTAATATTAATAGTAAATTTGATATGCCTTCTACATTTTGTTTGGGTATGGTCTTTGTTAGAGTTCGGACTAAGGTGTGAGTTGGCTTAGTTTAGATTTAGGGTTATGGTTTGGGTTAGTGTTAAGGTTAGGGTAGGAGTTTTGGTTAGGTCTATAATTATTGCAATTTTTTGAGTGGTTGCCCCGTATAAGTAATAGGTTTGATTCAATGCCACCTATGATTGGTAGTATTGAGATAATTTTCGATAACTGAACAGCATAAACAATGTAAGTGACACTTAGAAGCAATCTTGTGCTATTAGTAGTATTATTGAATCTCTTATTACATTTATTTTTCTTCATTTTTGGCATCATGTAGGAAAGTGACTTTCCGCACACCTCATGACTGATACCGACGTGCATGCGTTTTTACAAATTACCTATGCTGACATGTTGATTTGTACTCACGACTAATTCTGTATTCTAAAATAATGCCTTCAAAATTGCAAAATATTCCACTGAAACAACTTGAAGATATATATTTTTTGAAACTAGTTTGCTATATGTGAAATTTCAGTTTTTTCACAAAAATAACTGGAGATTTTTGCAAACATAGCATAATTTTTCATAAAGGTAAAAAATGTGTAGAAGAAGAAGAAGAAATTTTATTAGTGTAGCAATTGTAACTATTACATTCAACTATTCGTGATACTACTACAATAATTGCGTCATTAACATATTAATAAACAAAAAATCAAATAACAAAAAGACAAGGTATAGAACAACAAAATGCAAAACAATAGATATGATACAAAAAAATAGATATGATTAAAATTTTATTGATCAGAGTATTGTTAGCTCTTGTGCCTCTTCTTGTGAAATGTGTATCCTTTCCGTGCTGATTTACCAATTCTGTAATATAATGTGAAGTCAGATATGTACTAATGTCAGATTTAAACTTACATTTACACTCAGTTGTTTAAGTTTAATTGGAAGATTGTTCCAGATTTCTATTGCCGAATTTATAAATAATTTTTCAAGAAAATGTTTTGCAATTCTACTTTCCCTACTGTAGAAGTTCGCTTATACTCCCTCTGTTCCGAAATAATGTTTACATATTATCATGACTTTTTGTTCCAAAATAATGTTTACATTTCCAAACTTCGAAGGGTTCCTCGTCGATTTAACGGAATATTCTTGATGTCTTTTAATTTATCATCATAGTTTTTCTTTTTACGCCCACAATTACTTCTCATTGAGGATGATGAGTTAACAACAATTTCGCCTGTTCGAAGTTGTTTAGAAGCATTTCTGCAAAGTTTGGAAATGGAGACTCTCGACACGTTGTATTTAGCGGAAATTTCATTTATAACTCCATGCTTCAGCTTGTAAGGATTTCTGCTTAACATATTCATCAGAAAATCTTGAAAAATCGCACTTCTTTGTTCATTAGACAAGTGGTAAGTTGGACGTAATCTTTTTGTAGCCATTTTAGGTTTGTACCTGCAACAAAAAAATTTAACTTAATTATTAAAAAACGAAGCCATGGAAATTTTTTTGGTCCAGACGTAATACATAGATCGTAATCTATCAAGGAAAATTAATAAAGCTTAAAGTTCACCAAAAACAGTGATAATCGGAAGGGTCTATCCCAAATTTAAACATTATTTCGGAACAGAGGGAGTATATTATACTATGAAACGAAGGAAATTCTACTACATCATATGGCATACGTCTCTTAATAATGTTCCAGAGTTTGATGAGGGAAAAATATCGAATGGAGTATGAACTATTACTCTTATGAGTATATTAGTTTTTACTGGTACATTAAATTTGGAAATCGATTTTTTAGATAATGAGCCGTCAATTCCATTAAACAAAACAGAAAAATATCTAAAATGACTCATAACCGATGCATTCATCAGCGCGTCAATAACCTATATTTAAAATAATAATCCACTTAATTTTCTTCGCCACTTTTCTTTATGGATTGAATATGGTAGTTAAACTTATTGTCTATTATTATACCCAAATATTTAAATTTTTCCAAAGGTTCAATAGTTTTACCAGAAATTCTTAATGCTCTATTGGTTGTATAGTTTGAGTTAGATTAAGGAGAGATAAAGTAATTCAAAATTCTGTTTTGTGGGGATTTAGTATTATACAATGCAATTAAAAATAGTTATGTAAATCTGATAATTTTTTTCTAAGTTTGTAATCGTTTTTTCAAGTGATGTCCCACTTGTAAAAATGCAAGTGTTATCAGCATATTGAACTATATTGCAGTCTTGGCTTATTGAAATTATTAGATCATATATATATATATATATATATATGTTTATATATATACAGTATAGTAAAAAGCAATCTTGTGGAGCCCCATTGTATAAATTTCCTTTAATTCAACTCTTTGATATAGGTTACTTAAATAGCTTCTTATTAATTTTCTACTGTTAGTTTCAAAAGCAATGTGTTTTAATTTTTTCAAAAGAATGTTGTGATTAATTGAATCGAATGCTTTAAAATTATCCCAACAAGCTATTCCTAAAAATTGATAATTGTTTAAAGAAGCTCTCAACTTTTCGATAGCATGAAGCATGAACATCAGATGTTGAATGCAATTTCCAGAATCCAAATTGCGTATTTGATAAAATATTGTTTTTTGAAGAAAAATATTAATTTATTGAAAAAGCAATTTTTCCATGATTTTACTAAAGGGAGGGGTGATTGACATTGGTCGATAATTGCGCTAACACTTAAAGGATTGTTCTTTTGTAACAGGGTGTTACACTTGCTAATTTTAACTGTCTCGGGAAGGAGTTTGTTTTAAAACATTAGTTAATTGTAAAATTAAAATCAAATTCTTTAATGCACCAAATTGGAATTTCAGATGGGCAACAAGATTTTTTAGTATTAAACTTTGCAATTGCTTTATAATTTTCTGTTTTGTTACATATCTGAAAAAAAATTGATAATATAATTTTGTGATTTCTTCATTGCAGAGGGATATAATCGCCTATGTAGTTTCCAAGTTGAATAAATTCATTGTTAAATGTGTTTGCAATATCATCATTCTTAATAATCACTGCTTAGTAATGAAATTTACGAATATTTTTTCCGGATTTGAAAGTAAAGCACAATTTTGACACATTGTCACCCCACGCATTTGCGAAAAAAATTTCATGATCATATAAAAATTTCTTAAACGCTTATAGCTCAAAAACTATTCAAGCTGTTGTCAATCTGAAAAAACCACATGATAAAGGAATCTCTTCTTTTTTAGCTCTAAATTCGCGCTGGCTTTTTCCCATCAAGTCGTGCTTCAATGAGTTTGAAATACCTTTGCACATATCAAAAAACAGTCAAAGTTGTTGCCGCCATTGGCTCAAAATATTCTAAATACATGACACTAGGCATAGAGAGATTTTAAATCTTTTTCAAAATTCAAAATTTTCAAAAAAACTTGTTAATCTCTTCAACCAGTCCTGCTACAGCAACAAGCATTAATTTTCAACATTGCATTCATCAATAGACCTACGATAACCCAAATTTGGTAATGGCTTGGAGAAAATTCTTGTAAATGTGGAAAAACGGTTTGTCCTTCAAAAACGACTCCAGGCTGCTTAAAGGTAACAAACTATTTGTAATATTGGGAAATATAACACTACTAACCACTCGCACTGCATGTAGTATATTCAACTGAATCGGAATAATTTCAGTTTAAAATTTGGATTTCAAGTAATTACCGTTTCAGTTTTTGCCAAAATTTTTTCATGCCCCAAAGAGCAGTGAGAATTTTTGATCATATATTTGTTAAATACAATTAGCCTGTAATGACAAATTAGCTTTAGATTAGGGTTGCAATTTCCTTTATGTCAGATTGAAGTTATTAATTCATTGTTGTAAATAAACGCAGTATAAAATTGGGATTTACTTGGAAATTTAGTCACATTTTGAAAAAATAATTATCATGCATCTTAGTTCTCGGTGTGATTTGATTTTATTCTATTGCACTAAAAGATATTTTTGATCTGATTTGTAGTCTATATGGTTTGCAATTACCCTTGGATATATACCAGTATATTGCATAAAATATTGGTTTTACAAAAAGCATTATTAATTATTAAATTTAATGCTTGTAAACAGAAACAAACAAATAATTTTGCAATTGAATTATTGTTCAATCAAGATTCTTTTCTGTTTTAATTCAAATAACAAACCAATGGTTTAGATAGTCAATGCATTAATTGAAAGGCAAAGTGGAATTGCTATAAAAAAAGTTCCAATAAGAAAATTAATAAGAAATATTAATATTGCAATATAAAGATAAAGCTAGTAGTTTATCGAAAAATTTATAATCTCTTGTGCATTTCAAAATCGAAGCTTCATTTAAAGTGAACACCTTTCACAGCTTCCATAGAAATTTCAATTTCTTGCAGCAGCTAAAATCTTCCGTTGCTTTTCATTAATGGCCTTACTGACGCCTTTTTCATCTTCATTACTAAAAAAGTTGCCTACGATTTTTGTAAGATTTGAAATGAATGACATAAACACAATTTTCTGGTTTTTTCTGCCACGCTTGGATGCAACATTAATCATGGCTTGATAACTCCCGTAATGCATTACGAATAGATTTCGAATAAACCCAGTGCTTGATCGGAATTTCAAATACAACATTTGCAATTCAATTTTTGATAACTCAAAGATATCGATGGGTGGCTTCCATTTCTTACAAATTTTGATTTGATGGATTTCGCAATTCTCCTTTAATTCGGTTATTGGTACATTTAAGGCAACAGATAATGAGGGTGAAGTTCGTTTATTACTAATAGGGCCAAAAAAAATTCTGAGAATCTATTCTATTTAATTGATCTGACATTCGTGCCTGAGAAGATTCTAACCGTACCAGGGCGTGAGTAAGATGAGAAAACATATTGTTTAGAAAAAATAATTGATATTGAATACATTTTAAATTCACAATGCCAATTTCACTGTTAACTTGAATTCTTCCAATTAAAAATAATAAAACTAAATTAGCAATTCAATTGTAGTTAATTGAGATCTCTGGTAGTTTCGGTTTGACAAGTCTGTTTCGATTATCATTAGTTGAATGGTGTGAAGCAACCGAATCCTCTACAAACTCAACTGACGGCATTCTTCTTACTAAGGCAATACAGTAGGCTCTTTATAATACAGTACCCCTTATAAATCAATTGATGATAAATCAATCCCTAATACATCCAAATTAGGCTGGAATTAATTTCTACATTGAAAACAAAAAAATCAAATCCAACACCCTGTTTAATAAATCCAATTTTTCTAAGAAGAAAATGACCAACTAATGTATTGAATCACCAAATATATTGTAATTGCGATATCATGGATGAATACGGAGAAGGCCTGTTACAAAATACGAAATTATGTCGGACGGAAAATCGATACTTTGCCTGTTAATCAAAAACGTTTGAAGACTATATAGATTAAATTAATGGTTTCTGTAGTTGTGGGAGGTTGTGGTAAACGATTCTTAGCTTTTTGACTGATTGAAAATGAGTGAAAAAAAATTTATCTCAAAAACTGAGTATGTAGGACGGAATCGATAAAAAAGACTCGTAGTCGTTTTTTATCAAAACTAATCAGTCTATACTGATGGAATTTATTATTTTTGAAACTTGAACAATA
>CABFPE010000506.1:582060-606681 GCA_900660155.1 Hofstenia miamia | reverse complement strand
CACCTCTTGGATGGTGCACCTCTTGGATGGTGTTGAAGATACCTTCTGATTCGTGGTGTAAGATAAACGCAGCTTAATACATGTACAGAAGATGTGAGTTCAAATCTCACTGAATCAAAATTGCATCAGCCAGTTATTCAAAACGTTAGCATTGTATTACATTTTCTGCAAAAATGAAATATAGAAATTTAATAGTTTGAAAAGTCCGATATAGTCATATTTAAGCCACCTGCATTCGAAGCAGCATTTCTCAGTAAAAACCATTGAATACAATCAGTCTACAACACATATGTTAGAATGTTATCATTGAGAATATAAATCGAATATAACACTGGCTGCTCAGAAAATGCATTAAAAAAGTAGAAAAATTCTAAAATTCTATGCCTCCAGGATTTGAGACAGTAAACGTATTACAACTAATAATGTAGTTGTTAAACCATAAGAGGAACTATGAAATGCAACTTATATATAGAAATGAAGTATGGGAACATTCAAGTCAATAATTAGTTTACAAATTATGTCATTGATTAAATGTGCCTAAAACCTTCAGGAGGCCATGGGGTAACAAAAATACATGATGTTGGTACCTTGGTCTAAAAGTTTCTGAGTTATAAGCGGACAAACAAACACATTTTGCCCTTTATATAATAGATAAGAATAAACTTATTTGAAAATATTTAAAAATAATTACACAGACTGCGCCGTCAGAATTTAAAAAAAGCGATCTTTTTTATCCAAACTTATATGATCTTCATCTAATATCTTAAAGAGTTCTTGGTATATCGACAAATAGATTGTCACCTTTAACATTTAATGCGATACGAAAATATATTTAAATCATTTCAAATGATTTATTAATAAAATTTGGAATTATAATGCGTGAATTCAGTAAAATTGCATATCATAATAATATATACATGTAAGTATTAGATTCTGAAGTAAAACTCAAAGATGTTATACAATGGACATTGCATTCATCAGTAATTTTCAAATGAAATTTATCTATATCTTATTATTTTACAATTTAAAATACTAATGCAATTTAAACTATAATTAATTGCATGTCTATATTATAATTTTTTAAAAATTATTTGCCCACTTTAGCTTTTAGGCCTCTTTTCACTAAAAAGAAAAATGTAGGACTTCTTTTAACATCACTTTCAATCTTTCCAAAAACGTCACAAGAAAATATATATTAAACCTAAGCCAGACTATATACTTAATAACGAATTATAAAACTATGAAATCTATGTAAATAATAAAAATATTTAAATTAACAAAAAAGTTGTTAATAATCTATAATCTAATTGCAGCAAGTCCACATCACTGCAGTGCACAAACAGGCTGGAATCGAACCAGCAATCTCCTATAAATATAGGTGTGTTTCCAAAACACCACTGTTTGCTAAACAAATATACAGTCTTGTGCGAAAAGAACGTCGCAAATTTCAAATTTCACGTCAGTGTTTTAATCGCAAAATACTGGTCAACGATGTTTTGCGTTAACGTTGTTATCCAGAGTGGAAGATACAATGGACAGTCAGCAATAAATCAGAATCCTCCAACATCAGGTATTGCCTATATTGGACAAAAACACTATATTCCAGCAGGACAACGCACCATGTCACAATTCCCAAATTGTCAAGGAATTCATGCAAAATCACGCAATAGCGCTGTTCCCAGATTGGCCTGCAAGGTCCCCAGACCTTAATATTATTGAAAACTTATGGAGTTACCTGAAAGAATGCGTCAGAGAACAAAAAGACTGCGAAGATCCGGACGAATTATGGAAAATAGTTGAGGAGCAATTTTACAAAATTCCAGATAAATATATAGAAAAACATTTTGAGTCAATTACAGGAAAAATTGAAAGAGTTATAAAAACGCTGGGTACCCTATTAAGTACTAGGTTGACGCCCCTTGCGACTTCAAACAAGACTTTTCAGTTTTTGTTATATTTATTTGGCTAAAATTCTATTTTTTGTTAACGTTCTTATGTTTTTTCGGACCTCGACATTCTTTTTGCACAAGACTGTAACACTTTAAAATGTAAACTGTATAAGAAAAATGGCGAACTTTCAATTAAAAATGGCACGTCAATGAAAATTGCAATGGTAGCATCCTAAGTAGAAGTTTATTGTAATTCATTACTCAATTTCGCAAGAATAAAAAACATTTTCATTCAGATTTTTACAAACACAGTACAACAACAAAACCAAATGTCTTTTCCTTGAGAGGGCAATGTGTTTATACTAAGGCAATTTTGTGCTACCACTGTGGACACCTACCACAATCAATCCATTCTGTACTTGTTCTTGTGCCTGAACAGCAAGGACACTCATTAAAATTTAAAGATGAAAGACAATCGTCCAAAAATAAACACTAAATATGTCTGCAAATATATTAATTTAATTAAATTCCGATTTTAACACAAAATATTCATGTATGATGTATACAAGATAGGAACCACAACTGCTGCCATCAGAATTTTTAAAATCCCAAATATGATTAAGAAGTATTTTCAAAAAATTGTCAAATATTTCTTTAAGATGTGATTGTACACACAATGAATCAATGCCATACACATTCAATGTAGAATTATTCTTCATTAGCACAATTGCAGTCCAATGTCCGGATGCACATACCAGTATTACAATAACTTCCAGATTTTTCATGTTTGCAAACAGTCGCTGAAAATCTATAATTTTTTATCAAGGATGCACATACCAGTATTACAATAACTTCCAGATTTTTCATGTTTGCAAACAGTCGCTGAAAATCTATAATTTTTTATCAAGGATCCCACAAGTGGATCAATAATAGAAAAATTTTCGTACAAAGCTTATTCAGGAAGGCAAACACAAGGCTTCCAGTTAGCCATCCTGCAGAGAATTGAGGCATCAATTGGCAACATTTCAAGAGGAACCAAGGACAGTAAATCCAATAAACGAAAATTGCATGGCATTAACTCCATCTTTTGAGTTGATTATAACTTTAATTATATAAAAATAATTGTATAATTATTAGTGTAATTTTATTTTGATACTGTGCTTTATGTACGAAAAAATATTCTCTCTAAGCAACTGACAAGATAATCATCTGAACAAAATTCATTGGAATGAATTTCATGAAAGAAATATAAATCAGAAGAAGAAACATGAATGCAAGTTTCAAAAGTGTAATTGGAGTTTTCAAACTCCATACCTTTTAAAGAGACATCAAAACACTCATACAAGACATCAAGCTTATCTTTGTGAATAATGCGAAAAGCAATTTACAAGAAGAGACAATTTGAAGAGACATTCCAAAATGCGCATCTACTAATATAACAAAATATTTTCTGGTGTATAATTTACATAGCATGTATATTTATAGAGATAGTTATTAAGGTGCCTCTTCCCAGGGGAATTGAAGGAAAATTAAATTTCTGATTAAAAGTTTACGTAAAAATTTGAATTCACAATGACCAACTTGAGCTTAGTACTAAAAATTAAAGCCATTGTGTTTATCTTTGCAGAAATAAATTGTGAAGATGGGTGTGCCAATACTTATGAGCAGGAATGTTCAACAAAAATAAACCTGAAAGAATTTTTACCTCCTCCCATTGTGAAACCAACGCACAAAGGGTTGTGAGGATTTCGGTTAAGGCTCCCCAAAATCACAGAGTTTTCCGGCTGTATGGAAACAACCAGGCATAACTTCTTACGTTTAGAGAGGAAGCCATACGCATGCAAATTTCAAAATTGTGTTTTGAGAGGCCATATCTCTTATATCGCCATGAAATGACGCCTACTGGTGAAAAACCTTTCCAGTGTGAACAATGCAACAGTGCTTTCGCACGGAATGATAATCTTAAAAGCACATGAAAAGACATCTATATCACTAATACTTCCATTCAGCAAAATTTTACCTACTGAATTTCACATGTGTATTTGGAAAATGTAGATTAAACGTGTATATTTATGTTTTTCTTAACTCTTACTGAAATAAATATTACAGTTCAACATATTTCACTATGCATTTACGGTAGTGGTATTTTCCAAATTCTGGGAATAATGCACTCTATTGCATAAGTAGCGGATAATTTTAGGACGGTCATGCTTTAGTGTTTTCAAACAAACCCAAACTCAACTCTAAAATTTGTAACTTTAATTTTGAGCAAAATATATTGCCTGCAAAATTTTCCTATTAATTGTGTCCGATATTAACGACATTGAAATTCTAATGCTACTCAATCAAGATCTGATAATATATATTCTTTAAGACTTGAATTTGCTACAAATGACGAAATTTTTGTCTCACGGGCTGACTCGAAATCCATCGGCTTTTGGATCCAACACCCAATCCATTACACAAAAATATTTTTCTCACAGTCACTTTTAAGCCATAGTCTTTTCAAAATAAATTGTATGAATAACTGCATATATCCAGTTTGTTTTAATATATAATACTGAATATTTTTATTGAAAAAAGATTAATAGGATCACGATAGTAACAACAATAAAAGTATTCCTTTGTTTTCACAACACTCTGTCCAAACCATTTTAGTTCATAATGTCCCCGACAACGAACTGCTACACAAAAATATATTCAAGCATATTTATTGGAAAAATATCTGAAATCTGCAAGATAGCACATTAAAATATTTGTAAAAACTATTTACACGTGCACTATTAATTAAATTACAAACTTAAAATAGTTCAGAGCATGGCTTAGGCTTATTATCTATCCCTAATAATGTTTGTGAATTTAATCAGAGGCGTTTAATTTTTGTTAGTATTAATTCGATTCATAATATTAAACGTCTTATTTTTTCTACTTATCCTAATGAAATTATCAAGAAATCTAGTAACAAACTTAAATATTGAAAAAATTTCTGAATCATACATAAGGATTGATACTGAATAAATTAATTCGCGTATCAAGCCATCATACAATAACCTTAATTGATTTACGCTTGTCAATATAATTTAGATAAATTTTTTTCGATTGAAATGCAGATCTCTAAGTTTTTTGTTGTTACTAGCTTTTTATTTTTGAGGGATGTAATTGTTTTTTAGCTTAGCTTGCATAAAAAATTTGGGCCTACATCCAACTTTTCATTAACACTAACTAAATCCGTAAAATAATAGGAAAAATATTAATACGCAAGAAAGTGAAAAGGCATCTGCAATAGGTGAAATTAATGCCATTAAACGTACAGTGTTGTCCACATATCTATTAACACCTTAACAGAAGAGCATTTTTGTGAAGTAGGAAAGATTAGAAGAGTTATAGGAAAATGCAAATAAGCATCAACAGGATTTGAGATTGCAGAGCAGATACTGACAAGGCAAGTAGGAAAGCTGTAATATGATGCAGTACCTTTGTGCTGTATGCCTGCAGTTGGAAAAATTGCAATTGGCAATTCAACTATCCATGTGTATTACAACGACATGAAAGAAATCACACGGGCTACAAGCCCTATCAATGTCAATATTGTGAACGACAATGTGGCAGAAAGGACTGTTTAAACCGGCATAAGAACATTCATTAAATATTATAATTATTAAATACAATGTCGGAGCAAATTTATTGCATAATAAAAATAAACATGAACAAATAACTACAAATTAACATGTACAATATATAATAATATAATCAATGGTTGAGTGAATGTTTGTGTAGGTGCTCAATGTTGGATGTATGGTTCGAATGCATGAAGTGGATTACCGTACCCTAATGTATACTGTTTTAATAATTTAATTGATATGTGATGAAAGCCATTATAATTTCATCTAAACACAAAATTTTTTGCGATCTCTCATTTAATTTAATATAGTAATTAATGAAAAGGAGAGATGTTTGTAGAGATGTGAATTTAAATAAGATAGATAGCATATGCAGATGAATTATTCTTTTTCAATAAATTCCATAGCTTCCTCTGCTGATAAAGACGAATGTTGTACTACTGAAAATGATGGTGAGGCTTATAATTCTTCACCTATCAATAGCTATAAGACTCCTAAATGGAATCTTGGCACTTCTCTCACACCTGGGGACTGTATATTTCCCGAGCAAAATTATGCAAAATATAGAGATTTTACTCCAGTTGACCTTTTTGAACTATTTTTTAATGATGATATGTGGAATATGTTACACAATTCTCTATGCAACTTTCAAAGGTGAAACAGATTTCTTGGTAACAAAAGAAGTAATTTAAGTGTTCATTGGAATTTTATTAGTAACTAAGATGGAGAAAGTGGTTATAATTTTTGATTTAACCAAGCGAGTTTACACATGCATGGACTGCAAGAAACAATTTTCACAAGTGGTCAATCTTGATCACCATCTTGTGTACATACACTGGAACATATTCCAAGAAAAAAGAATTACTGGAACATTTTGTGATGCATGCAAGAAGAGTTTTGCTTCAAATTATAATTTAAAAAGACGTTTTCGATCAGCATCAACTTTTCTTGAATAAAAACTTTTGTAAATCTTTCTTCCAAAAAAAAATTATGGTATATAGATGAATGGATAATACAGTCGTATCAGTAGCATCAAAAGTCCATACAAACAATACCTCAAGCAAATTAAAAAGGACTCAAATAGTGAGAAAAGGAATGTAAAAGTTGACTGCCCAAAGATACTTCAAGAATACAATAAATATATGGGAGGAACTGATAGGCAGGATCAAAATGTAAACAAATATCGTATTTGGGAGACCACCTTCCTACTCAACTAAGGGTGACAAACAAGTGTTGAAATATATTTGTTTTGATGGAGCAGAACATTATCTTGTGGAAATACATGATAATAAAAGAAGATTTTCAGGAGAAGGATGTAAGAAAAGACATTTCTCTCTGCTTGGTATGTAATCTTTCATTTCATACAAAATAATGATGTGCTCTGAGTATTTACATTTTGATGAATATTGTTTTTTACCCTGTACATGTATGTCAAACTTGAAGTAATATGTTTTTTTTAACAAACTGATATTAAATAGAAATGTAGTAGTTCATACAATGGTTCAAATGTTTGTTTTAGTTTCACCATTTCATAGTATTTGTTGTAATTTTGCTAAAAATATTGAAGTTTGTATATCATTACTAATTTTGTATTTTCTATAGCCTAATATTGTAATATAACTAATCAAATTACAAAGAAATAAATGTATTTAGGATACAGATGTTTTTTCTTTCAACATAAAAAAATGTACTTGGATGTGCTCAGTGGTACATATATGGCACATCTTATTCTATCAGAGAAATGTAAACCAAGACGTTTTCCTAATTAATTGGGTAGAACCAACACCAAAAATATTAGAAAATATGAAATTACTACACAAAAATTAATTGGAGCTGAAATGGGTTAAAGAGAAATCATAAAAACCTTATTCAATTTGTATCGTTATTTGATCAAAACAAATAGCAACTAAGATGGTACATAAAAGCAACAAAGTACTTCTTTTGTTCGACCTTGCAAAGAGATCGTAAGTGTCAAAAGAAAAATACAACAACTGATGATATTGGCAGTGGATGTAGACATGACTTTCCTAAAGAACAGTAATTGAGGATAACAGGGAATTTCTGATGTGTGCTGAAGAAATTGAGGTCGTCCCGAACTTTGTATATGACTATCTAAATGAACGCATATATTTAAAGAGAAATCATAAAAACCTTATTCAATTTGTATCGTTATTTGATCAAAACAAATAGCAACTAAGATGGTACATAAAAGCAACAAAGTACTTCTTTTGTTCGACCTTGCAAAGAGATCGTAAGTGTCAAAAGAAAAATACAACAACTGATGATATTGGCAGTGGATGTAGACATGACTTTCCTAAAGAACAGTAATTGAGGATAACAGGGAATTTCTGATGTGTGCTGAAGAAATTGAGGTCGTCCCGAACTTTGTATATGACTATCTAAATGAACGCATATATTTAAAGAGAAATCATAAAAACCTTATTCAATTTGTATCGTTATTTGATCAAAACAAATAGCAACTAAGATGGTACATAAAAGCAACAAAGTACTTCTTTTGTTCGACCTTGCAAAGAGATCGTAAGTGTCAAAAGAAAAATACAACAACTGATGATATTGGCAGTGGATGTAGACATGACTTTCCTAAAGAACAGTAATTGAGGATAACAGGGAATTTCTGATGTGTGCTGAAGAAATTGAGGTCGTCCCGAACTTTGTATATGACTATCTAAATGAACGCATATATTTAAAGAGAAATCATAAAAACCTTATTCAATTTGTATCGTTATTTGATCAAAACAAATAGCAACTAAGATGGTACATAAAAGCAACAAAGTACTTCTTTTGTTCGACCTTGCAAAGAGATCGTAAGTGTCAAAAGAAAAATACAACAACTGATGATATTGGCAGTGGATGTAGACATGACTTTCCTAAAGAACAGTGATTGAGGATAACAGGGAATTTCTGATGTGTGCTGAAGAAATTGAGGTCGTCCCGAACTTTGTATATGACTATCTAAATGAACGCATATATTTAAAGAGAAATCATAAAAACCTTATTCAATTTGTACCGTTGTTTGTTCAAAACAAATAGCAACTAAGATGGTACAAAAAAGCAACAAAGTATTTTTTTTATTCGACCTTGCAGAGAGATCGTACATCTGTATGGAATGTAACAAAGAATTTGTCCCTTAATATGTCAAAGTTCATTGAGTTAAAAGCTTTGCTCAAATGAAGGAGTGCAACACAATTACATTTGTTTAGGGTTAAATTAGATTTTATTTGTTCTGATATTGATTGAATTGCATCTTGAGTGCTATAACCATTACGAAAACCAAATTGTTTTTTTGAAAGAATATTTTCAGATATCAAATATGCATTTATTTGATTATTTAATAATTTTTCAAATATTTTACTAATGGGATGGCCAATGCAGATGGGCCTATAATTTTGTGCATTTAGAGGGTCGCATTTTTTATATATAGGGCTTATGTCAGATTTCTTAAATATATCCGGGAATTCATTATCAATAATGCATTGGTTAAATGCAAATAGTAGTTGTTCACTAAAGATATGAAAATGACGTTTAATACAAAATTAAAAGATTATAGGATGCCATTGATGTATTTGTGTCTAAAGTTTTTTTATGGTTTCCAAACAACTAAGATAAAATGGAATATAAATATAACAAAGTCTTCATCACATTCGATGTAATAAAAAGAATATATACTTGCATTGATTGTTCAAAAGATTATACCGATGAATCGCATCTGGACCAGCATCTAATTTACAAACATTGGACAAAATATTATGAACAACAAAATAAAGGAAATTTCTGCGAAAGCTGTAGAAGGCATTTTGCGTCACATTATAATTTAAAAAGATATTTTAATATATAATGCTATTCCATTGGATCAAAATTTGCAGAGCGGTAGGGTTCAGAGTCAGTTGAAACAATAGAATGAAATTTGCAAGTTGTAGTTAACAAATGTCACCCACCAAAGTGTATAGTAATTAATAATATATATATATTGTCAGATAAAGCTAAAGAAGATTTACTGAATGCTGAAAACAGATAAGAAATCAGACAAAACTCGCTTAGTAGTGGCTGTATAAATATACATATATCTCTAAATATGCCAAACTCTCTTTGTACCAGAGGAAGCCTTCTAACTCAAAGCTGAAGGTCCAAAAATTGCAAACGAATTTACAAAATGGGATAAAGGATCTCATGAAGTTTACAGCTTCTCATTTGCTTTTGTTGGTAACAGCAACTTGATGTTTGTATGTTTTATAATGATAAACAAATTTGACGAAATTAAATTAAATGTTCTTTTTTAGTGCAAAAACTGATAAAGAAAAAAGTTTTTTCATATTGATCGCAAATTTATTTTAATGCAATGCTATTGTCAACTGGACAACAGATACATTTCCAACTTTATTCATTCAGATTTCGCAAAGTTGCTAGACAACTTCTTGAAATAGGTAATAATCTTTGAAGTAGTGTTAATGATTTGTTTTATGATAACAGCACACTATTCAGTCGCGATATGTAACAATTTTGCCAACATTTGCTATATGCGCGAATCACTGGGAGGACTTACGCATTGCAATCGATTATCATCGCTACATCGTTTGCGTGCAAACATATTAAAAAGAAACGAAAGACTGCAAATATAAGCAATCTCTTCAAGAAAACTCAGTTCCATTATTGATGTTCAGTGCAACAAAATGATAATAAAACAAAAATCCTTGCTAACTGCATTGATGTTTTTGCAAATGATTTTGATTGTCAATAATGTGTAGCACATGATTTTTGATTTGCTTTAAAAACTGCTGTTAATGATGCATGTACTAAGTTTGGTTGTTTTCGATGCAATTTATCAGTGTAAAAAGCTTACTGTAAACTTTGGGCACCTAAAGGGCAGTAAGCCCAAACTATCCTAGTAAGGCAGCTTTCAATGCCTTGGAAGCTGCGTTCCAGACCTAACGGGTACGTTAAGCAATAAAGTATACTATACTATACTCTATGCATCACAAATATATTGCGATCTATTTTTTTGAATTTACCGCAAATTCCAAACAACCAAGATAGATATGTATGTTTCAATTAATATCTGCTGCATTGTCTGCTTGCCTTGCTGCGTCATCTCTAAAAGATCTGATCACACTAATGACTGTAGCTAAAATTCAAAATAGCTACCCACTGCAGATTTCACAAGCGTAATCAATTTGATTCCATTTGCAATACCGATAGCATGGCTCTATAAAAATTTAAGTGCGGACTTGGGTGACTTTGTTTGTTTGCAATCTGCACGCATTTAAGCAAAAACTACTAGGCGGATTTGGCTGAAATTTGGCAGGCCAATGCGCGCTATGAACATCTATATCTGTTTCAACTGCAGAAACACGCATAATCCAAAATCGACTGACAGGATAGAGAATGTACCAGATGGAACAAATCCTAGACACGATGATCACCCTATTGCACAAATTCACAATGTTACCGAATCAGATCCTGCTGAGAATCCATGGTAGTCAGATATGAGACTTCTAAACAGCTCGAGTTCACGATGGTCTCGTGGGGCAAGTCTTTGAGAGTTGAGGGTGTCGCCAATGATTGTAATAATGAATAAGCATTTTTTATTGGATTATTGTTGGTTTCTTCCATTGCGTATAAATATCAATGTGAAAAATATAACCATTTCTACATCAGAGAAACCAAGCGACATTTTGAAACTAGGATCAAAGAACATCTTAGAAGGCATTTAAGAAGTGAAATATATTTGCATGAGCACCAAGTAAACAAAGCAAATTTTGAAATATTACTAACAACAAAAACACCAAATTAGCTTAAGCCCTATTCAAAAAAATGCAACCAAGAACATGCAAATAAATAGTCACAACAAAGTACGATCAATTTACTGAACATATTTTGAGTGTATGCATATTTTAACATCACTTAATGTAGTAATTGCAAATGAAATCCCACGCATTTGTTCACTGAAGATGATTTATAAATCGAAACCGGTTGGAAATATTAAATTAAGAGCATTAGTTTATACATATATATATATATATATATATATATATATATATATGTATAAACTAATGCTCTTAATTTAATATTTCCAACCGGTTTCGATTTATAAATCATCTTCAGTGAACAAATGCGTGGGATTTCATTTGCAATTACTACATTAAGTGATGTTAAAATATGCATACACTCAAAATATGTTCAGTAAATTGATCGTACTTTGTTGTGACTATTTATTTGCATGTTCTTGGTTGCATTTTTTTGAATAGGGCTTAAGCTAATTTGGTGTTTTTGTTGTTAGTAATATTTCAAAATTTGCTTTGTTTACTTGGTGCTCATGCAAATATATTTCACTTCTTAAATGCCTTCTAAGATGTTCTTTGATCCTAGTTTCAAAATGTCGCTTGGTTTCTCTGATGTAGAAATGGTTATATTTTTCACATTGATATTTATACGCAATGGAAGAAACCAACAATAATCCAATAAAAAATGCTTATTCATTATTACAATCATTGGCGACACCCTCAACTCTCAAAGACTTGCCCCACGAGACCATCGTGAACTCGAGCTGTTTAGAAGTCTCATATCTGACTACCATGGATTCTCAGCAGGATCTGATTCGGTAACATTGTGAATTTGTGCAATAGGGTGATCATCGTGTCTAGGATTTGTTCCATCTGGTACATTCTCTATCCTGTCAGTCGATTTTGGATTATGCGTGTTTCTGCAGTTGAAACAGATATAGATGTTCATAGCGCGCATTGGCCTGCCAAATTTCAGCCAAATCCGCCTAGTAGTTTTTGCTTAAATGCGTGCAGATTGCAAACAAACAAAGTCACCCAAGTCCGCACTTAAATTTTTATAGAGCCATGCTATCGGTATTGCAAATGGAATCAAATTGATTACGCTTGTGAAATCTGCAGTGGGTAGCTATTTTGAATTTTAGCTACAGTCATTAGTGTGATCAGATCTTTTAGAGATGACGCAGCAAGGCAAGCAGACAATGCAGCAGATATTAATTGAAACATACATATCTATNTTTCAAATTAAATTTCTCTATTTAAGTTATTGCATAATTTAGTTGGTGTGTGGTGACAACTATTAAAATGTTTATCCAAGCACAAGAATGTTTGAGAACGTTCATTTAATTTAATATACTGTTTTAAAAACGAAATTGCAGCTTGGCCGAATTTGAATTTAAATAATATTGATAACATATGCACTTGAATTTGGTAATAGGAGATAATATTTCGTATTTTATTCGGTAATCGGATGCATTGTCATATTTTTGAGCAAAATTGAGTGTCCTAAGAGACCAATTGAAGGTTTTAGACAGAAGAATGCGATATTTTGAGTTTATATTTATGTTAGCAGACATAGGAGTAGACCAATTTAATTTTGAAGGATAGAAATAGAATGTATATTTTTCTTTTTAATTTAAATATAGATCCAGCTAACTTAAGCTTTCCGGTCCGGTTAATCCGGATAAATTATATTGCGACGCACATGACTAATCATTAATAATGTTTTTATGTATATAATCCCAAATCGCAAAATTTTAAAATTTCAATCAATAACACAGAATATCGCAAACAAATAATATTAAGATTTACATTTAGTGCCTAAATCTGTTGCAATTTCTGGAAAGGTTTTCTTCTTTAGATCCCTGTTCTTATAACAGGAATCGAGACATCCCATAAAAAAGGCTGTTGCCTCACTGCCTTTAAACCATCAGTCATGCTGCTGTTAAATATTGATCGCAGAGCTTATACTCTACTAATTTAAAAATTCATTTGAAAATTGACATAATTTTTAGATGTCAGACAGCGTCAATTATTCTACTTGAAAGAATTAGTTTGCTTTGGGATTTGTCTTTGTTTCAATTCAAAGCACGTCAATGCTACATAAACATAACTGAGATCGCAATTTTTTCACATTTACTTATTCTTTATTCCAATCAAAATCATAACAATTTTACTCACATAGAATATATTTAATTATTTAGTTCTAAACAAAGTGCAAAAAATCAAAACTTCATTAAACACATCACAATTTAGTAGTTAACTTTGATTAGGAAAATTGTTCTAATTTGTGTTAAATCGCTATACAATTGTTAATTAATTTCATTTGAAAACATGCATGTCTCATGTTTTGGGTGTTTACACGGTGACCCAAAACATAAGACACTCGAGAAAATCAAAATCTTTTGATATTCGAATGTTTTTCAAGTGCTCTACTTGAGTGGTTGAATGTCGCGTGTTTTGAGTGTTTATACGTGACATTCGCTCATTGAAAACACAAGACAAGCATGCCTCATGTCACGTGTAAGCGGGGTATTATAGAAGTTCATGGTCTGATCATCCTCAAACTTCTTTCTGCACTGGGATTGTAGCGCGCATCTGTCTAGAATATTTCAGCTAAATGCGACTGGTAGTTTTTGCAGAAATGCGTGCACATTACAAACAAACCAACCAACCAACTGAGACCACTTAAGTTTTTATAGAGCCATACCTTCGGTATAGCAATTAAAATTTACTAGAAACATAATTTTTAGATGTAGATAGATATGGAGGATAGAAATTACATTCGTCTAAGTATAGTACAAGCTTGTTATATTGTAGAAACGTATAATTTTAGATGCATATATATATATATATATATATATATATATATATATATTGTAAGATATATATGTTTAAAATTAAAGAAACAGTTCTAAGACATTTGTACGATTTTGAACAAGATAAAATTTATACTGAAATTAACAGAAATATATACTAGAAATAAAATTGAAATAGCCTCGCTATTCAACCAAATTCAACTTGCCTGAATCGATCATATTTTTCATGTATAAATATATTAAAAACCCAAATTGTGGTATTTTTAAATGTTATATTTAAAAACTACATAATTATGTATAAAGCCGAATATTGTTTGTTTGTTATTTTGCATTGCCTCCTTCATTACTACTGCACAAGCGACGCTATGAAGTCACTTTTGAATCATCTTCAGTCACAAGTAGCAATTTGTCCTGTTGCAAAGACGTGATTGTTGAAGTAATTAGTAGATGCAACTTTTTGTAGGCATTTTCTTTAAACAAAGAGCTACTGATGGATAATGTGCTTGACGTACACTATGCATTGTGGATTTTTGGTAAAGCCTATAACCTATCTTTTCTGCTGCATTCAAATTAGCCCTTATTTTCTAGGAGTTTCACCTGTTTCACAATAAAGTTGCTAAAAAAATTTAAAGACACATTAAAGGCGTGCTTGCATTTAGCAACAAAGCCAAGATTTATAACAAAGGAAATTAAAATTTAGGAATAAATATTTAGGAAAAGTGACAAAGTTCAGATTACAAGTGGGGATACTGTAATAAAATTTAGAAAAAGCAAATTTTTTTAGAGAATGTGCTTTAGAGAAGTCAAATTTTTGCAGTTATGCTGGATTTCTTTGACTGGTTTCCAACTGGGCGGTCAAAAAATTTGGACCCGACCCAACCAGCGCCAGTTTTACCTGTACCGCTCACCCCGGTTGACCCGACCAGTTTACACTTCTGATATACATGCTCTGCTATCGCATATGTACTGTTTCTGGCAAGAAATATTGATTAAAAATATGGTATAATTATATAGCAGCATACAGACATACACACAAAAATTAAAAAAATGTTTACATTTAATATTTAATTGAATGTCCCTTATTTTTCAATACCGCTGAAATTATGCTGGGCATGCTCTCCACTAGCCGTTCACACACTTCTTTTGATACTTCTAGACACCATATCTTCGTGATCTCAGCAAGTTCGTGAAACTTCGGCCAGAGAGTTTTCTCTTGACGATCATCCAGAGATTTTCGATTGGTCTGGAAGTGTGGACTATTTCTCGACCAATCGTGGACAAACCACGCAAAAATTAAAATGTAGTTATATTCAGTAGTGGACACTGCATATATACATATATATATATATATATATATATATATATTTATGTTACAGTAAGACTACATGAGACTAAACAGCAGGGGCAGGTCTACAGTTCACCAATTGAAAAACTATCCATCTTTAATCTTCTAGTGCCTGAACCAAAAAATATTTCGAATTTTTTGTTCATATTTCAGAAACCGATCATTTATGACATAAAATACTATCTGAGAAGGTTTTAAAAAAATCTTAAAAAACATAAGAAATATATATATATATATATGTTCCCAAATGAGAACGTTAGGATCTTAAGGTAAAAGTTTTGCTTGATTTTGAGTCAAAACAAAAGTCAACTTTTACATCGTATATTCTTTGCAATTATTACACGTACATATGTGCAATAAAAATAAAATTGATACAGTTTAGAATTTACCAAATCTTATTGGCTTTCCTTTGATATACATTTTAGCACTGTGTTTTTCAAAATAGGGAACCATTGACTCATTAATACTCAGCTTATTGTGAAATACACACCACTGGACCAACTGTTTATTCATCGAATGATATAGATAGGAATCTTCAGCAACTTTGTTTCCCATTTCCAAATTTAGATTATCAACATGAAAATTTTTTTTTATTTTCAAAAATTTTCCCTGGTCATTGTTTTCCAAACAAATGAAACTTTGAGATCAGGTAGAGTACTCCAGTTATCTCGTTCTTTTGTTACAAAATGGTATCCAGAAAAAATTAATATTCAAATGAAATGTTTGATGTCATTTATAGATATATCAAAAGTAGGATCATTCTCTTCTTTCTGGAATACAAAATTGTTTGTTCTAATATACATTCGAATACATCATAAGTAAAAAATAAGCTCCAAATTTCATAGCATGATTTTGCAGGTAAATAAGGAAATTGCCCAATAAAGCCACCTGCCATTTGATCTGTAGATATAGCTTTCGTAAATGAAGATCTTTTTTTCACCTACATGCACTGCGTCTGTTTGCAGTTTGAGGTTGTTCTTCGTCGTCGGAACTCAAGTTAAATGAAATCTCAATTTCTCGCGCTGGTTCAAAAAGTCCATCTTCTTGTTCATCAAATTGTTCTTCATCACTTGGTATGCTCTGATCAGCACAGTTCAGTGGAAGAATAGTAATAGTTGTTTCTGCATCTATGTATTCTGCTTGCAACAAATCCACAGTTTCTTTCAATGTAACCATTTGAATTGGTTTACTCCTACTTCCATAAAATAGTGTAGCATAATCTCAAACAAAAGTTCAATTCAGCAAAAAAGAACCAAAAGAAAATAAAAACATAAAACTCGATTAATCTTTTATTAGAAATTAGCTATATTGATTTTGCCAAAAAATTGTAAAAGTAAATATTAGTCGCTATGGCTTTTTGACAAAGCGTGTGTGGACATGCAGCTCCACATTGATTTTAGCAAAACGCCTGGACCATGCAGACAAATAATTACGTGGACAAAAGAAATTGGATAGCGACTGGTACTTGCTTAACTGTTAAACATATTAATTAATTTCCCTATATAAATGAACAAAGCGCTGTAAATATGATGAAATTTACCGTATTAGTGGTTTACTCTTTTTGTTCTGTGTTTTGATTAATACGCAAGGAGAAGCTAAGCTGGTCTTGCGAGTGATGATCGATGGCTGTGTGCTAGGGGAATAGTGAATGGGTTTCAGCCTCGATAATCATGAGCAATTAAGTTAGGGTTACATATAGGAATGTTTTTTTCTCTCTGCTTAGCTCTCTCTCTCTCTCTCTCTTTCTCTCTCTCTATTGTTTCATGTGACATGTAGTAATACTCTTGAAAGACGAGATGCCACCATAGGAATGATTGTTAATTTTATTAGTAATGTTATTTTAGATCCAAATTAATGACTTATAAGAGACCGATAAATGACCATATTATTTGTATTTTTATTAAATGTAGGTTAGGAGCTGCTGTAGTTTATAGAAGTCTTTTTAACTTGTTTGCAGCTAGTGTTTGTGTCAGTCCTTACTGTATTCATCTATGCTTTAATTATATGTAGGAAACTGCCTTATTTTTATATTATCTATTTTTAACAACGTAGTGGCAGTTAGTGTCAGGTTGCGAACTCATTTTAATTTTACACTATAGTTACACAAAGCAAGAATGAGATATAGGTCTATTAAGTAAGGTACACATAACAAAACTCTTTCAATGAGACTGAGCTGAGTGTATCCGCGGATGGAATGGTGGACGTGATCGGAATGGGATCGTACTGCTGGGAAATCGGCGAACAGTCGCCACGATTTTGGCTTCGAGCAAGTGTGCCCAGCTTGCTCTCTCGGAACACCCTCGGAGTGCTACCTAAATACTAGCAAGGGTGATTAATTGTATAATCGCTGGAAGTTTAGTTAATTTGTATCTCAGTTAATACAATGTCATGATAGAGAAAGAAAAGAGAGAGTGAAAGTACTCATTAACCTGCTTGGCGGAATCTGCTGAAAATTGCATCTAAATCATACATTATTAGGCACATCCATAGCTTAGGTGATGATGCAACAATAGTTGTGTATCCATGTTTTCTTCTTTCTAAAAATAGTGATGCAATACTTTTACACAATTACAAGATGATGCAATACATGATGTAATATTACACCATCTTTCAATGAGTACAAAAATATTTGATAGAGTTTTTTAATAAGCATAAGGCAACGTAGTATTGCAAAGCTATTTCGTATTTCTTTCTAAGAAAAGCAAATTTTAGCAACACCATCAACTTTCGAAATATGGGAACATTCAATTCAAAGTAGTTTTTTATAAATAAATATTTTAAAATTTTCAGCATCAGCAGCAAGTAAAAGTATATATTTAATCTTTGGCATCGGAAATTAATTAAAAACATTATTTTGAAGTACATATAGTTTTATATTAAGAGAAGTTAACCTTGAGCACTGTTTGCTATTAGTGTTCGTCTAATTGATGTCAACCTCTAAGCTGCTTCTTGAGGTTTGTTTTTCCTAAATAATATTATTAAACATGTATGCTTTGGTAAAATACTGCAAATATTAAAAGTTGCATCATAAATATAAAGCAAACAGGATCTATTTTTTTTAATTACAATAGAAAATTAATAAAGAGACTGATCTATTTGAATTATAAATATCCGCAAAAGCCAAACCCAGCTTAAATTGTCATTATCCATGACCTAATTATAATTGGGTAATTCTAGAAATTGTAAAACCAAAATATTTTTTTTTCAAAAAATTTAGATACTTGCAATGCCTAAAATTTAGATATGTACAACGTCTGCGATGTATTAACAATGAACTATTTTTTGTTGGAAATCTTATTGCGGTAAATGGCACAAGATCCAAAGGTATGTTATTATTTGAATGTGTTAACTTATATATTTGAGCATTGATTTCTTAGGCAATATTTCAAATTGTAGTAATAATTCAATTAATGATAAACTTTGAATTTTATGTGTACTAAATGATATTTAAATGTACACTAACATCTAAATTCAACTGGTGACCCAGTATGCTCTGTTTTTCTGAATATATACGTTACAATTGGTGATAGCTTTTGTCAATCAATCCCTGGTAAACATCAAAGAAAACATCAGAATTTTTCAGAAACAAAGATTCTATAAACAAAATGTTGGTTTCTTCCATTGTGTATAAATATCAATGTGAAAAATGTAACCATTTTTAAATCGAAGAAACTAAGTGATATTTTGAAACTAGGATTGCAAATAGAATAGGTCCGAGAACTGTGCCCTGTGGAACCCCACGGTCCGTTATAATATATTTTGATTTTTTACCATTAAGTATAACTCTTTGCTGTCGATTTTGAAGGGAAGTCATTATTAAGTTAACAGATTTGTTATCAAAGTTATAATATATTAATTTGTCTCTTAATATGTCAAAATTCATTGAGTTAAAAGCTTTGCTCAAATCAAGGAGTGCAACACAACTACATTTGTTTAGGGTTAAATTTGATTTTATTTGTTCTTATATTGATAGAATTGCATCTTGAGTGTAGTGTCACTCTGGGGTATTTTGCATATTTATATCAATTTAGTGCAATTAGAAAACATATGTTAATTAGTTTAATATCTTAGTTTGATTTGATTGTTATAATGAATTTAATTTCGTACATATTAACCAAAGAAGGTATTTCGATGATAGGATTATGATATCAGAATATGACTTATTGTCCACTCGTTTAAAAGACTTATTAAAGTATTTTGGTTGTAACTACTTTTGGAATTAACTCTATTTTTATACTATTTAACTTAATGTCTTCTTTTTGGTGCACAAGTTAATAGATGATCTGAAATCAAACAATCTGTTACAAAGTATTCAAAGCTATTTGTTTCTTTTGTATCACGCATAATGTAATCTATGAATGAAAAACTTCTTGAATATATGTTGGAGTACTGTTATTAATTGGTTTCATATTGTAGATATCTATCATATCATGAATAACTTTATGTTCTGTTTCATTTAGATAATTCTGATTTTANATAATATATATATATATATATTTCATGTGCATCTATACATATTCAAACAACTTCAACCATGTAAGTTAATAACTTTCACATAAAACTACTTTTAAAAGAACTTTCACTTTACTTATACAAAATAACTAAGGAAAATGTAATATATTAAAGTAGCTAAAAACATAAAAGTAAGTCATATAGGTCCATCATAGTAAAACTTTGGTTACATTTGAAGTGAAAATTTAAACGAAATTACGATACGCTATTATTATGAATTTTTAGATTCAACATAAAAGCAACCAAGTATTTATATTCTTCAACCTTACAAAGAAATCATACATTTGTCTTCAATGCAACCAAGAATTTTCTACAGTTTCTAATTTAGATAATCATCTAAATTTAATACACTGGTAGAATTACGTAATAATAATAATAAGATTCAAAAGCAATTTATTGCTACAATAAACTAGTTCAAAAAACTATAAACTATAAACTACAAAAAGCTATTTACAAATATAATAAATATATATAATATTAAAATTTGTGTGTGTGCATTTTACAAAAAATTTTCAAATGAATGTAGTGTATTATTGTCGCTAATTAGGCATTGTCTATTAAAGAGGAATGTTCGCAATTTCTTTCTGAATTTTTTGTAATTTTTTTCAAATTTAATTTCTTTACTTAAGTTATTCCATAATTTAGTTGGTGTGTGGTGAAAACTATTAAAATGTTTATCCAAGCACAAAAATGTTTGAGAACGTTCATTTAATTTAATATACTGTTTTAAAAACGAAATTGTGTCTTGGCTGAATTTGAATTTAAGTAATATTGATAACATATGCATTTGAATTTGGTAATAAGGAGATAATAATTCGTATTTTAGTCAGTAATCGGATTTATTGTCATGTTTTTGTGCAAAATTGAGTGTTTTAAGGGACCAGTTGAAAGTTTTAGACAGAAGGATGCGATGTTTTGAATTAATATTTGTAAAGAGGAATGAGCAATATTTAAAGTGTGAAAGACAGAGTGCATTTATTAATTGTTTGTAGTAGGTATTTGAAATATTTCTGAGATGATAAAGATACCTAACTCCAGAAAACATTTTTTTAATTTTAGCCATGAAGAATTGCTCGAAATATAAATCATTGTCAATTTCAACACCTAAGTAGTTAATAGATTTGCTTTGCTTTATTGGTACATTATTTATTTAAGTTCTATGTTTTTTGTAAGATTTCTATTTGTCTTAGGGGAAAATATTATAAATTGTGTCTCTTCAATATTTACTTTCAATTTATTATTTGAGAAATATTTAGTTAACTTTTCAATGTCATTTTGGAATTTTTTAGTTGCATTAAAGGCACTTATATCAGTACTTATAAGACAAGTATCATCTGCATATTGATAATAGATCCGAGAACTGTGCCCTGTGGAACCCCATGGTCCGTTATAATATATTTTGATAACTCTTTGCTGTTGATTTTTAAGGAAAGTCATTATTAATTTAACAGATTTGTTATCAAATGTACACTAACATCTCGATTCAACTGGTGACCCAGTATGCTCTGTTTTTCTGAATATACACGTTACAATTGGTGATAGCCTTTGTCAATCAATCCCTGGTAAACATCAAAGAAAACATCAGAATTTTTCAGAAACAAAGATTCTATAAACAAAATGTTGATTTCTTCTATTGTGTATAAATATCAATGTGAAAAATGTAACCATTTTTAAATCGAAGAAACCAAGCGACATTTTGAAACTAGGATTGAAATATATATATATATATATATATGAATGTGCATCTATATATTTTTATTGGTTGCTCAGTTACATATTCAAATAAATTCAAACATGTAAATCAACAAGTTTCACATAAAACTACTTTTAAAAGAACTTTCACTAAACTTATACAAAATAACTAAGGAAAATGTAATATATTAAAGCAACTAAAAACAAAAATAAGTCATATAGGTCCATCATAATAAAAATTTCGTTAACATTTGAAGGGCAAATTTAAACAAAATTACGATACGCTATTATTATGAATTTTTAGATGAAAGCAAACCAAGTGGCAATAATTTTCGATATGCAACAAGGAATTTACATCTGCACTAATTGTCAACTACATTTTAATGATATTGACAGCTTAGATTTCCATCTCATACAATATCACTGGTAGAATTCTTTAATAATAATAATAAGATTCAAAAGAAATTTATTGCTACGATAAACTAGTTCAAAAAACTATAAACTACAAAACTACAAAAAGCTATTTACAAATANTTAATTCATTAATATCAGTTGAAATTCCTTTACGTTTTCCCAAAATTTTATGAATATATCGCCATTTTTCCTTTGTATTATTTAGTTTATTGAAGAATCTTTTTTCTTTTAAGGCAGATTTTTTATTTTTTAATTGTTTAATAATCCTCTTTGATTTTTCGTAACTAGTCCAATTAATTTTTTTTCGACTCTGTTTTAGCGAGTTCAAACAATTTTCTTTTAATGCTTACTTGCTCACATATATAATTATCATCGGCATTTGATAAAGTAAATTTTCGCGCCTTTAATTTTACTTTGCACTACTTAATTGGTGCTGCTTTATTAACTGCATTGCAAATTTCTTTTGAAATATAATTAATCATGCAACACCCAGATTTTAATGTGTGTATATATATAGTTGAACGATATGTTTTTCAAAAGTGTTTCCATTATTTTGTCTGAATTATTTAGATAATCTCTTGCATAAATTATTTTAAATTTATTGACTTTGGTAGTTATATTTCTTATAGATGTGCAAAGAGCATGGTCACTGAATGATTCAAGCATGAAGGATTTAAATACTAAGTCGGAATTTGTTAGGAAGTAATCAATAAAATTGTTATGTCGTGTAGGACAGTCAGTATTTAGCCAATGAAAATCGAATGTTGCGCAAAATTCTTTTAACAATTTTTTTTCAAAATTATTGAAATAATTTATATTAAAGTCACCAAATATATTTATAGAATAGTAGAGATCACTTTTTTCGGACATTTCATTTGTCTTAAATTTTAAATAGTCAACATGATAATTCTTATTGGGATTGTATGTGATATTAATCAGTTCTTTATGGCATTTATTTTCAAATGATATAATTTCTATCCAGAGTGATTCAAATATATCGTGTTTTAATTCATATTCTAATTTACGACCGGTTTTAAATATTTGGGAGCTAAAATCATTAGCCCGCCACCTAAACGGTTTTTTATGAAAATGTCAGAATATTGTCAGTCACGATTAAACAAATTAGTATCAGTGTTATGCTGTAACCAAGTTTTGGTAATTAAGAATATTGCGTTATTTATTAAGTTTAGAAAATCATTTCTGTTTGAATTGAGGCTTCTAGCATTGAGATAAACAAATTTATAGTTATTACAGTAGTTTTTTAGTTTATTTTCTATTTGTGATTCTATTAGAAAAATGTTTATTACTAATAGTCTTAATATTATATATAACAATTTTGGAAATATCAAATGCCTATGACATTACAAAATTATAAGGAGAGTGTAAAACTTAAAATAAAAGCTATTTTAAACAATTTTTCTCATTCTTCTGAAATATGCTCTTCTTATTTTGTTTATTGACACCCTAAATTTGCAAAGAAATGTTTGAGTTTATTGAGAAATGTTCATGCCTCCACATCAAATATGATTCCACCTTTTTTAATATTTATTTGTTTTATTATTTGTTAAATTTTTAATAATTTTGTAAAATTTAAGGGAAAAGTTAAGAATTCAATATATTCTTTAAATTCCAGTTCTTATTCTTTCAAGTATATTTAATAGTTACATCTAAATTTTTACAAAGCAAAATTGGAGTTTAAAGCATGATCTAATTTGAAATTTGCATTTTTGTATATGCTATCAATAATAAGTTCCTTAATATGATTCTTATGTGTTTTAGTGTCACATTTGATTTGCAGATATAATAATAAATTTTATTGCAATAAATATAATTTAACAACTTTCATACTTAGATTCCACTGAATATGACGAAATTTTGTACATTCATTTTGAGACCTTGTGCGGCATTGTCACGAAGTTAGCCATACTGAGATTAAATTTGTAATTGTAATAAATGAGTTTTTGAAACTGTTTTTGTAAACTGATTATTAATACTAAATTCATAAACAATATGACTAATCTTACTAGATTTTTAAAATCACACACACTCAGAAAATATATTGAGGGAAAGATATAGCTCATGGCATTATGAGAATTCCTACAAGTTGATAACGGATCTAAAAATATACGTTTTGGCAGAATGAATTTGCACCTCAATATAATTATTGTATTTAGTCTTAGTCTTATGACCTAAGTTTACTATGTACCCTATATAAAGGTTCTTTGGAATTTCAATTTAATTCTATAATCATAAAATTACGATGGTTATTCAGAGAAAAGTCTTTCAAATTTTGACTTAACAAAAACTTAAAACATGGCAAATTCTGTAAATATTTGAAGATTTTTGAAAATCATAAAAATAGAGGAAATTATCATTGCACTAAATTCTTACATTTTAAGTAAGCCCCAATATTCCTAAAATGTTAGATACTCAGGGGTGAGTCTACAGGCGGGCTGTAGCCAACAATATCTCTGCTCTAGCAAACACAATAGAATGTCCTCTTGATGTCAAGAAGCAAATTTATATATGTAGTCC
>CABFPE010000506.1:538296-574023 GCA_900660155.1 Hofstenia miamia | reverse complement strand
ATATATATTTACATATATATATATATGAAACCAACCTATGGTGTTCAAACTACTGCCCAACAGGTTGGGCTTTGCTCACAAGTGGTCCACTTGTACCACATAGGTGGTACACACAGGTGGGCCATTGGTAGTAAAATTAAGGTCTTTAGCACCAAGGCAGTGTCTCATAAGTAATAAAAATAGACAAATATTTCAAAATTCGCAGTATGAGCTAACAGGATTTTTATAGTTATGTGTTTATTTTATTCCTGCTAAACCCATCAATAACATTACAAGTCAATTCTAACTAGCAGAAACATATTTTAAATTCTATATTTACAATGGTGTTGTCTCATTTTTTGCATTTAAGCTGCTTATACCTCATTCTTTTATTACAGTTGCACAAATTTGCATACATATATGCAACAATAAAAACGTTCATTTCATAATTGACGTTTAGAATAATAAATTTACTAATTTGCATGGTTAGTATGCCAATGCCATTCAGTGAAATGTACATTTTGTTATTCTACAATGCATATAGTGCCAAATAGTATTCAAAATTCATCTTATTAGCATTTTACATAGAACATAATACATAAGGGTAACATTTTTGTGTAGACTATTGAATTTTATTAAATATTATTGTTTCAGAATGCTGGATGCTTTTTATTGTTTAATTAATATTAAAGCACTTTTAAATGAAAAACATTGAGACTTCGCCCCAATAGTTTCAATAATACATCCAGATAAATAAACATTAAAAAATACTTTTATTATACATTATTTTACTGTATGTAAATTCAAATGTCTTTATTCTATATAATTAATTGAATTAGAATGCATTTGAATACCAATTTACAAAATTATAGTAAAATACAAATAAGAAAAATAATTAGATGAAAGTGTAGGATCTGGATATGTTTCAGTAAAACAGCCTACAAAGCACACTTAGAATCTTTTAAAAACTTTTTATAGATACTTATTTTGAAATATTTTGAATATTTTCATTAATTATCAGAAAAATCTTTGGGTGCAGCAAAGGTGTAGACTGATTTCATTAAGAATTATATGTGCTGATTTTCATATGAAATACTGATGAATAGAATAATTTAAAATATATATCAAAATATTTTTTATTTATTGCTTGTTTCCCAGCATAATTTATAAATTTTTTTGCAGTAATGCAATAATAGGCAGCTTAGGTGTGAAAATTAGTTGGCTGTTTGAAGTTTAAGTCTGCTAGCATAAATTATGTGCTTATCTCAATGTTGATTAGCATTAGCAGTCTTGTATTTGCATTTGCATTATTGAGTTTTTTAAGTAATATTTTAAAATTGAGAGTTGATTTCATTAATATGATTGAGAACTTCTAACACAGCAACAATAACATAAAAGCTAGCAGTAGAATGATTTCAATGTTTCCCAGGAATACCATAAAGAACAGTTTTATTAAAAGAATTCATACTCTTATTGATATTAGCAGGGCAGTTCACCTGTTGACCTAATGCCTGGTAAAATGTTGACCTAACATTTGAAAAAAATTGACTTTTATTGAAAATTACAATTTCTTGCAATTATACAGTACTGATACATATTTTTCAATGTCCTCAGGTTTAAAATTCCTGTCTTTCTGCAGAAGTTTTTCAAGCATTGAGAAAAGGGCTCAATTTCTACAGATGTTGGTGGAAATTGTCACAAGAAGGCATATATCAATGGCAAAATTGAATCGTTTTCCTTGTCAAAAAGCTTAGAATATCCACATCCAGGAATGCACCTGCCAAGACACTGTGCCAAGCTACAAGAGTCCCCACCAAAAGTGTGCCCAATAAAAATGCTGCTGTAATCATCCCATGCGTTTTGAACAGTGTATGCTGCTGTTGCATTTTGTACAAAATCATAATCAATATTTGATAATCTCTTGAAATCTCCAACAGTAATTAGGCTAAATGAGGCTCTCAAAAGAGCTTGTCTAGCATTGTGAATAAGCACTCTGTCACCTTCCAATTTCGCGAACTTTTGGTAAGTTTTCACTGTAATACAACACAGCAGATAACCAACTGGACCATCTTGTCACAATGGCTGAGGCAGTTCTCCAATGCAGTCGAACATGGCGCATCATGTTTAATTCTTAGTGGTCAAGACCTTTACATTTGCAATAACTTGTTTGACATTAAGATTTCCAGTTCATGATGCTGCTAAAAGTTGTGATTGCACTCTGTGATGCCCCTTGTTAGCTTGGTGTTTGTCCACAAAATACTCCTTGTCAATTAGCACATTATTGGTAAGACATAACATGCAATGTCATTTACCATTTTTCGACTCAAATTCCCGGGATAATTCTTGGACAATAGCAGAAATCTTCACCACTGCACTTTTTCCCGTTCTTCCCATAATTCAGTCTAAAATAAAACGAAGTCCTTGTAAAATTCCATTGCAAAAATAAACAGCGCCTAACTGTAAAGAGACATCAAAGTGTATAGAGCAGTAAAAAGTTACACAAAACACCTGTTAGTTCACAAAACACAAGCACAAAACACAAACAAATCTACAAAGACAAAACACCAGGGTGGTTCAAAAGTCAATACAGCTGTTACACATTTAAATTCACTAGAATGAATGTTGACAAATATTACCAAATATTGACAAATATTGACCTAATAGCCTCATTTTTTTAAACTTATTAATTTTTGTTTACCATATTAATTTTGAACCACCCTGGTTATTAGATTTATTAGTATTACTACTGTTTATAATAATTTTATAATTTAATCTCAATGAAAAATGTTTATTTGATAATATGAAGGTGACTGGCTATTCTCCCAAATGTTGAATCATATTTTCCAAACTATGAGTATGAAGAATGAGAAGTTGAAATTATGGGTCTTAATGCATTTTATGTATCATGGTGTCTTAATTTAATGAGTTAAACTTCATTAAGGTTTAATATCTTTTCATAATTGCATAAGTTTAATCATTCTATTAAACAATTATTAAATTAAGTTGCTTGATTTACACTTTAAGTAAAGTAATGCTGGCATAAAATTTACAAATTAATTCTTTTTTAATCTGCTCTCAAGCAATGCTGTTCTTAAAGAGAAGTGAGTTGAAAATATGTCTGTAATAATCTGACTATTAAGCATTTGCTATAATTAACATGTCATTCAAGTCCTGACCAGGTCTTCATAAGGTTGGCAATCTATTCCAATTGAATAAGTGGTATATTCAATCAGGACAACAAACTCATTTCAGTAAATTTAAAACAATTAATTGTTATTGCCATTCTGATTAATATCTATTTATAGTGCATCCACAAAGAATTGCACAAATAATAACAAAAAACTCTTCTATATATAAAATGCACTATTAACCCTATTTATACTGGAGAGGGGGGCAGATTCTGTCACTTTAATGGATTTTTGAGCATAAAAGTTTTTTTGGTGACTTTTCATTATTTTTAATACTGGGTTGAACTACATTGATTTCATTATGTTTTGTTCTGTGGTTTTTCAGCAACAATGGTTTTGCTAGAGGTCACTTATTTCATGTTATGATTTTGATGCCTGTCTGTATTGGACTTTGAAATTCATCTATTATTCTAATTTGCATTGCCCTTCACTTTTGTTAGCAACTGAAATTAATTTTATATGTGTATTTTCTACCAGTCCCATTTTTTAGAACAATAATACAATGAAAACAATGAAATATAAAAAAAATATAAAATTAAAATATTTTCACGTTTTATCAATGCTGCTCATTTCAATGAGGTACTTAGAGACTTTTTTGAATGATTTCTTGTATTCATTTGCACAATAGTTTATTCTAAGTGGATACATCAGAGTTTATATGAAAACCTGAGAATCTAGTTACAGGAGTCTCATTTAATCACAGTGTACACCATGTTTAAATCCATTGTTGATTGTACCTGTACTCTACCTTGACCTCTCTGAGCAAGAAAATTAAATTTTTCCTACTTCAGCAACAAAAAATTTACTTTTGAGTGAATAGAAAATTTTCAAAAAAACATAATTTTGAAGGCTCCCTCATGGAAAACCACCTATTGTGCCGAACTGCTAGTACCTACGGATTTTTTCTCTCTAAAAAAACTCTAAATTGGCAAAGTTTTCTTTAAATTGGATTAGAAGAACCAGAATTATAAAGGGTGAAGGAATCCACGCCACCCCGCAGTCTTACACCACCCAAAACAAAGTTACAACAAGAAAATACTTTTCTTTTCCCGAAGTATGCAGTCTGGAATTATGATAATCTTGAAAATGTTATACCAAACTGAACAACCATGTAGCAAAAATGATCTCCAACAGACACCTGGTTTCCTTAGTTGTTCCTAACTTAGTGGAGACAAAAATCAGTATGTCAAATCTCCTTAAAAGTAAAACAGATTTCCAATGACCTTGGGTGTACATAAAAAGCATGATATCTTTAAAACAATGAAAAAAATCACTAAACATTAAGTAATCTTGCAACATATGATAAATACATACTCAAAACCAATGTAATAACAATATTAATTTTTACAAACATTGTGAGAAATGCAAAATGGGCACAAAATTCCAATTCAGTTATTAACAAAAACTAATAGCAAACAGGGAAACTATAGTACTGCAATAGTATCATTGAAAAATTTCCAATATTTATAAATTGATGAAAATTATTTCATATTTCATACAGATAGCAGTAGGTCTGCGACCCAAAAAATATTCTGGTACCAATAGAATTTTATTCTACACTGCAGTGCTGGTATGAAAAACTTTCCAACATTAAGGCATCCTGCAGAACAAAGATAGATTTCAAGAAGAACCAATGGGAGTAGGAAATATTGCAGAATGAATGAATCAGACAATAAATTCAGACATTGAATAATTATCTATAATGGTGAGGATTACTCCTATGCATTATGCTATAAAGCTTGAAAATTTCACAAAATATGATTAAATGATCCCATTATGAAAAATCAAACTCAAAAACTTACAGAAATAAAGCAATTGCATATATGTCTTTGTTCATATTGGATGACAAACTGTAAACCAAATAGTCAAACTTGAAAGTAAACTGTCTCAAATTCTTACTAAAAAATTCAAAATCATCAACTCACACACTGTTCATAACAAACAAGCAAGATGACGTGTGAAAACAGTTAATCAAACACTGACTATGCTAATGAGAGATGCAACACCTGATGTTAAAGGGGGATATTACCAATAATGAAATACATTCAAAATAACTGTATGTATGCAGCAACAAAGTAATTGTCATGCAAAACCCAGTACAGTAATTAAGTACTACCATTCATCAGCTAGATATTCAACAACTGCACTTCCAGAATGGATGAAAAATATGTAAAGAAGCAAAATAATAGATTCATGTACTCTTACTAATTTTCTAGTTGAATGCATTGAAACGTTCCATTAGACAACAGTAATAATTCCAAACTTTTCTGAATTGTGAAGATTGCAACAGTTGATGATGCTGAACAATTCTTATCAGAGGTAGCAGCAGCTTAAAGTCGATTCTGAAAAATAATAAACAATGGGCATAGTGCTTACAAAGCAAAACTTTCTACTATGCAATCCTGATATTCTAGCAACATATAACGATCTAATTTTCATTATCTAAAAAGAACTGCTTAAAGCATTAAAAATTCTAATATTGACCTTTGCAAAAACTTTAAATTTGACCCAACTGGAAAAATTGGATATTATGAAACTAATGAGCTCAAATTTCGATAAGAGGATACTTGTAAGGACAAATACAAATACAAACTAGCCATAGTTTCGTGAAATTTGAATATCTATCTGAACCCAGAATTTCAATATCTGCCCAAAAATTGCAACTGGACAAATTCGAAAAAGTTTTTGTAAATATATCAGTTTGGACGCAGCAATAAAATATCTTCATTATGCTATGCTGATTCCAGTACCGGCTTATTCTTTCATAGTAATGGTCACGTAAGAATATCCATGCTAAGACCGGAAAATGATTTCAAATTGTAAACTGTTATGTTGTTCTAAAATATGTTTTCTATTTGACTAAAATTTTGTACTGCATTTTCTAAAGCAGTAAATCCTTCAGTCAGAACATGATAAAAATTTGAATATATGTTAAAGTTGAAACCTCAAGAAGTGCTATAATTAGAGTAAAGAAAATAATTATGTTTGCAGTTATTTTTATATTTAAGAAATAACTATGTTAACATTTCTCTGAAAAAACTTGACGGAAATTTCGAATTTATGACACTAGAAGCAATCTACAGTTTCCAATATTTCGAAAAAAAATTTTCCTGCAATATATTTAGTGTTGCATAAAAGAAACAAATATAAAAATAACAAATGGTTCCATAGTAAAACTATTAGACTATAAACTACATTAATAGATATATATTTCAATAATATAATTTTTTTTAAACATTTTTTCATTTTATAAAAGTCCACTTTTTTAAAAATTTTAATATTTATCAATTATTATTAGGTCACTTTCAAGTTTTAGCTAAGAGAAACAGCCTCAATACACTTTTCTAGAATTTAAAATCTTCTATTGAAATTATATAAATTGATGACATTCTAATGCATTGATGCGAAATATTTCTTAGAATTCAACATAAATAAATGAATATAATGTATTAAAGTGCCAGCTAGACAGTTTATTAGAAAGCATTATTGCCATGAAATAAAATCTGATTTAGTCTGAGAAAAACTTTAATTCTTAAAATTCGATTTTGAAAAAGTTCGCACCTGACACTAAAAATGTTGTTTAAATCGAAAAATGACAAACATTGTTACATGGAGGAATAATTAATTATTTATTTCTATGATTTGCATTGTCATGACGTAGAAATTGATTTAAATTTCGCCTTTCGAATTTTGAGTATCTCAGTATATAATCATTTTATATGTAAAGTTTATATGCCATAATAGTTTATAGTTTACTTCAAAGGTAATTTCAAACATTTGCATAGAAAAGATAACTAAGTAAAATCTTAAAAATTTATATGGGTATTCTTAGTTCTTTCCCGCATTGCAGAATGGGTCTCAGCAGGCGGCCATTCTTATATAATTGGAGGAAATTTTATCAAACATAATTTTAATACAAATAATTGTTATGTAATATTGCAGATATTTAAATCAATTATATTTATCGTTTAAAATAGTTTAAACTTATAAAATCCCGAGATTAATTTTATGATTGTTATAGAGCTAGTCAGATCGTCCCCAATGGTACATGGACTGTGTGTATAGCACAAAAAACGTTTGGATTAATGGCTCTCCAAATACGATCTACTCTATTAAATGTTATAGACCGCTATTGTCAACTTGTGAATTTTAACATTTTCACTTCGAGTATATCGTAGATCTAGAATTTACAAATTTGAACAACAAAATATTTTTAAATTCAGCTGGTCATACACAATGCTAGTTTTTAAGGCCAATTGAGGTCGAAATATGGAAGTCCGAAATCAATTGGTTTTATTAAAGAAGTCGCAAATTTGCTATTGTACTAGTAACTAAAAATACATTTTTAGTGTTAGATTGAGCAAGGGAGCTCTAAGGAATGCTGTAAACAGCAAAGCAATTTAGCCTAAAATTCTCACAGAATAGTGACTGTATATATATGTTTAAAGTTAATTCGAAAAGCCTTCTTTGTCAAGATGTCTTATATCTAGAGCTGCTAAATTCAAAAATTTGCGCACGGATTTCATCCCAAATATCGGCACAATTCAATATCATATCAGCGAACTTATTGCATTAAATTAAGACTACGAAAATTACATGAATTTTATAAATATTTTATCTTAGTCAATTTCAGGTGGAATTCATTGTCAAAGTTTTGATTGTCATATCAAGATATTTAAGGTAGATAACAGATAGTACAAATTTTTTCCTACATTACTGCCAACAGCATTGCTTAGTTCCATCAAAGATTTTACAATAATTATACATCAAATTAAATTTTACTGACTATTATTGAATTTTCTTAATAATTTCTTCACTCTTTAAAATTCATATGAGTATATATAGCATTATTTCATTGGTGTTCTATTGGAAGCCAGAAAGCCAGCTTCAAAATCAAAACAATAATAGCTATACACTTAATAGATTCAAATATATAAATTTTATTGAAATTACTCTAACTTTACATTTAGCCGCCCTAGATAAATCTTCCATGAAATCATTTATTGCTTTTGGTAAATAGGTATCCCATCTTGTCAAGAGCATATATAAATATGAGTCTCAACAGAATACAAAACTTTAAAGTTATTTAGGAAGAATGCATCATGAGTAATATTATTTTAGTTACTTTGAATTAATTTTTTCACAAGTCCTCTGATTAATGTTGAAATTCATTGCACGTGTGATATCTAATTGTTATTAATAGCAGCAGAGCAAAAAATTTTTGTTGTTATGGAAAATGCGAATGCGAGAAATATGCATGTTTTAGTTATCTTCATTTAACAGAAATGCACAATCATCACACAATGCATTAAATCTACATAAAAAATCCATTGTTTCATATACTTGACATCACTATATATTTTATGATATTTAATAAATAACTAATGTACATTCATTTTTAATGTAAATATCATTTCATTGAATTGCAAACAGATTTCTATTGTCATTATTGATGAAACGTCTTTCACTCATGTGCTTAAAACTTTTAGCTTTTGAAAAAATCCATAATATGGGTAGATAGTTTATTGCAGTTACAATCTAATAGATTAAAGTTAAAAAACAAAATATCAATTTTTGAGGGCGCCAGAGTTCAAATGCAAAATATATTTTTAATGCTATTATTATTAATGGGCTTTTTGGAAAAACGGTAATATAAGTATAGAGCGCTTTTCAAGTACTATATAATAGTTTAAATTCAAAGTCTATGTGTCCAATAATGAAGAGACAGGAGCACTTTTAATCGATTTTCCTTAATTGCCAATTTAAGCCTAAAATATGTGGAAATCTCCCAATTTTTTTATTTTTTTTAGTTAAACAGTTCAGTTTCACATTTTTTGGCATTGGTCTGAAGTTGATGGGATCAAATCTGGCAGACTAACTGCAGCTGGAAAATTTGGAATCAATTAAATTGCATTAAAACAAAAAGCCTAAATTTTAGGCTTCTACTTGATAGATTTCAAAATTTCTTTTAATATTCCTTTTGCGCCCAACACCATTGTTTAAACAAAAAAAAATTTCTAAAATTCGAGCAAAATTGAGTGTGCAAATTGAGAAATTGTTTTCTACGCTTACACTATTTTTCCATGCATAGACTCAAATCAGAATCCTATTGGCTGTTACTTTCAAAGGAAAACTTTGAGGGCTTTTTTTACCATGAAAAACTGAATAGCATCTTTAGCAAAAAAAAATTTCTTATAGTAATTTGGGGTAAAGAATCTGTATACAAAATTTAAAAAATTTCTGACATGCAGAGGCTTCAAAACCGGAAAAAAGCGTCTTTTCTCTATAATAGGTTTGCTTCTATCAGCGGCGTGATGTGGGACCCTGTCACACGCCGCACATTGTAATGAATTACATGCCAAACACTAAAGAAAATTTAAAGCCGGTTTTAGATCTTTGCCAATATAAAATGGCTAAAAGCGAGAATTACTAAGAGCAGAAGTGGGAGATTTGCGAAAAAAGCGTGCAACTACAAGATTTGTTTAAAAATTAACTCCAGCTTGCTACATGTATTTATTACTAGATACTAAGCGGTCTCTTAGATGAAATTTAATTCTCATAAATGTAAAAAATTTGTCAAACGTTACATCACTATCAGGGGCATCCGCAGGAATTTTAGTAAATATTTAGAAAATAGACCCTAAATTATGCATTTCACGATCCTAGATTTAAAATTTTTCAATTTTTTACCCAACATTTTTTGATTTATCCAGTCAAAATTAAATTTGGAAACCTGACGGGGGGAACATTCCACCATGTCCCCCCACTATAAGTGTACATAATCTATATAACTTGTAAATGGCAAATGACATAAAAGCTAAATTTCGTTAACCAAGCAGTGTGATTCTGAACTTTTTTGCTAAAGTGTTATGCTAGCTGAGTATGTATATATATATACTTCAATTCGTATATGCTAGTATTTTAAATTATAAATTTCTAAGTCAAGTAGTAGTGTTGTCTTTTGTCAATATTATATGTCAAACTTGTCCTTGAAACGCGAATATTTTTCAAAATGTTAATTGTTTTTTGAAAGAAGAATAAAGTCATTGACTTCGTTATTTACTGTGATATACATATGTTATTCATTCCCAATTATTAAATTTTTAATGCCTATAAATGCACTCATCACATTTAATCAGTTGCACAATAAGTCAATAGTTGGCCCTTGTTTTTTAATCAGCCTTGGCCTTAATGAGTTTTAAACTAACAATGAATCATATTTGCAAATCAAATGCATTAATTTCAAAATGCATATTTGTGTAAGAAATGAATCTATGGTTGTTAAAAATCAAATACAATTAAAGTTCAATGTTTTATAAAATTTCTCAGAATATTAACTTTTACATCACTTCAAAATACAATTTTCTTGCAGATCACTGCTATTTATTAATATTATTTTATGAATATATTTTGTATATAAAGAATTTAGATGGATCCTGAAATAGCAAGAGAAATTTCATTCTTGATATGTCCTATTTGTCATCTCCAATTGTCTGATCCCTACATTTTACCATGCCTTCATTCATTTTGCAAAGACTGCATTGACAACTATATTTCTCACAAAAAAAAGAGAAATTTGCAATGTCCAACATGCAGATCACCATTTGCAGCTAGTTCAATGCAGAAGGACTTTCGATGTGATGAAGTTATTGCATATGTTTATCAAAATAATCAAAATAATCCTGAAAAACTTCAAATGTGCGATGCTTGTGAAAAGGATATAGATAGCACAGAGATTCACTTATGCAAGGAATGCTCCGAAATTCTTTGCTTAGATTGCTCAATATATCATAAAAAAAATAAGAAAACAAAAGAACACACTGTGCAAGCTTTAGATCCAGAAAGTAAGCAAATATGTTCACTGCATGACAAAAAGCTTGAAATGTTCTGTAAGAACTGTAATGTTACAATATGTCTAGTTTGCGGAATGGTAAATCATCAAGGCCATACTATGTGTCCTATTGAAGAGCAGGCACAATTTTTTAAAAATCAAATACAAAAAATATTGGTTAAAAATGAACATAAATTGGTTCAAGTAAATGAGATAATTTCTAAAAACAGAGAGATGAAAAAAAAAGTTGAGGCTAAGTTTGATGGTTATCTCTTAGAACTCGCACAAAGACATGACGAGATTATTGAAAACACAAAAAAAATGTATGAAGAAATTAAAGCAACAATTGAGAATAAGAAAGGAATGGCTTTGGAAGAAATTCAAGAAAATTTTGACAGAAACTCCGCTTCTCAAGAACATTTAATGACTTTACGGAAGTACAATCCAAACTTTCTAATTGCAAAATCAATCTTTACCATATGTGATTTATATAAGACGATTGAAGCTTCATCAAATTCTCAATACCTATTTAATTTGGAGATGACAGAATATAATAACATAGCATTTCTTAGTGTTCCTAGAAATAATGTTGATGCACAATTGAAACAATATCTGGGATACTTTAGAAGTTCAGGCCATCCACCTCCCCGAGGAGTCTTCAATAACCGCGGCAATCAGATGCACCAACTGCAAAGTCATGTTGCTTACCAATGGGGTGGAGCCAGATCTCGCATTCAAGGGGGGCTATAAACATTCGAGGGAGGAACCAATAATAAGATATAATATATATATATATATATATATATATATAAAGTACATTAAGCAGCAACAACAAAATTAAGACTGGGCATGCAATTATATGAAAAAAGTCTTGATATAAATAGAAAATGTATAAAATAAATAAACGAATTTGCTAGAAACTAAGGTTTCTTGTCTTATTTTCAGTTTTTCAAGCTAGAATTATGATAATTGATCACTCTGGATTTCATTCTCTATCTTCCATAATGGAATGTAGCAGTTGTGAGTCGATTTTCCTCATTATAGATAATGCACATTCAAACTTAACCTTGGAGAACCAAAATAATTATACATTGCACATAAATTTTTTAAAAATAATATTTAATCTTTGACACATTGTACACAAAATTCTAGCAATTCTCTTTACCTATTGGTAAATTTTATTCATTAAGATCTAAAGATTCAATGGAAAACAAATCTAATTCTACTATAAAATTGTGAGATAGTTTTTCATAAAAAGCAAATTAGACAAACATTCATAAAAATGAGCAGAAAATAATATTTATGAGTATGTCCAAATGCCAATGATTTTCAAATGCAACAGCAAATCTATGAAATTGAGGGGAGACGAACAAACGGATTAACATTTTATAAATATATTTGTAAATATATTTAATTTAATATATGAATTTGTAAAACATATAATCTAGTCTATAAAATTTCTATTTCCTTTAAACCTCAACACAAGAAAGCATTTATTAGAAACTCAGAGAAGGCTTACAAATGATATCTATATAATTCTGCTGCGCAGATAGACATTTGTAAGCCCCTCCCTTGGCTCCACCCTTGTTTAATTTCAAAAATTGTAATTAGAATATATCAATTTGTACATTGCAAAAAATAAAGTAAATTCAATTATTTGAAATATATTACTAATAAATTTTAACCATTGATACATATATATATATATATATATATATATATATATATATTGTGGCACCATGACATTAAATGGCAGAAGAAATAATAATTGGTGCACGAAATTCCTTAAATGGCTGCCATTCAAATTATTTAGTTGTAATATCATTCATGACGTCATTTGTTTATTGTATATTTAATTCTGCCATTGGCACATAGTTGATTCGATATTTGCAATTATTTAAATTCTTTCTGTATAAATAGAGCCCTATACATTTGGGATTGGGGCAGGTTTTAGGCTCAAGCCCGGCTCTTCCCTAATTAATATTCTTTTACGGCACAGATAGTTTCTTTTGCCTCACAGAGGCCCATGACACTAAGAATTTGATTGGATAATTGCATAAAGTATTGATTTATGTATGCATAGATTTATATATGCTTCAGTTCGTCAACAATGCTAATATAATTCCTTTAAAATTCAATTTACATTTTAACTTTAATATAATAAACGTGTCATACAGGGCCGTAGGCCTGGGAGGGTTAAGTAGTTCAACCTTACCTGAAGCAGATGTGAGCTCCTCCCGTAAGTGTTTTTCAGCAATTTTTTACCCTTTTTTAAACCCTGTCTTTTCGACCTAAAGTAGTTAAAAGCAAAATATTAGAATGTTTGAAAATTATAAATTTTAAGGTATTTTATAAACTAAAAATGTTATATGTATATCTAAAAGTCTATGCAACATAACAGTTAGAAAAATACAATTTGAAATAGAACACCTGGATCCAATAAGGAATCCATATGGGAAGCTCTTTTAATTTCAAATAACCTCATATGTTAGCATTGACGTAAATCTGTATACATTCCACACACACTCTACATACATCTGTTACTTTGCTTTGCTTCACATCAAGGACATACTAAATATATTTATTATGTCCTTGCTTCACATTCATTCCAAAGTCTTACAATTTAACTAAAGTAAGTATTTCTAGTCTATTAGTATTAGTAATTCTTATTTAAGGAAATATGTCATCTCCTCAAATAAGAGTTGCAATAAATGATTTTAAATCATTTATGAATGAAATGTTGTTGTTAATACAAATTCAACAACAGTCAGATTCGAATCAGAATAATTATGAAATTATAAATCAAAATACATGTTCTATTGAAAGAAGGAAAATCTCATTGATGGATAAACTTCGAAAAAATAAAAATGAGCTTATCAAAGAACAGGCTCATTGTACATAAATGTCTTTGCTAGTGAAGAATAAGAAAATAAGGACATACTGAGTGCCAAGAATCAGCTTTTAGAAATATATAATTTTATATCATACAATTTATGTAGAAATGTTTCATTATTGTAGAATCTTGCCAACATCAAATTTAACTTAATTTAGGATTTGCTTAACATAATTCCGTTTCATTTGGTATTCAATGTATGACAGACTCCAAAACCTCTCTAATTTTTATGTAATTGTTAACTGTATAACTTAATTAATAGGGCATTAGCTACACTTAATGCCTCAAGTAACAACTATCAATTTAGATTGAGAGTGAGATGGTGCAAAGGGTATCAACCCAACCTGAAGCAATGCATTAGAGGATACTTGGTCTTTGCAAACTAATCCAGCTTCACTCAAAGGAAATACCACTGGTTGACTCAGTGCATGGAATGTTGTCTCAGAAACATGCAGGTGTATTGTGTTAATAATTTAGTGCATTGATTGTTCTTGTAATTGTTGTTGTTAAAATATAAGAGAGCAGTAACGCAACCATGGTACTTTAGCTTATTATCTTTCCCTACATGTAATAACCCTAAAGATATAAAAGTACATGTTAGCTCTTTATACATCTGAACAATCAATGTGGTCAACAATAAATCAATTTTGTAGCTTAGTCCAAAGTCAGATAATTTACTACTAGGCAATCAATTGAACAATCAAGAAAAATGAGATCTAATAAACATTGCCTTTCTCATGAGGGTTAACCTAACAATATTAATAATAAAAATAATTGTTGAGTAATGAATGATAGGAAAGCTATAACAAATAAAACTCCCTATTCTTACACCTAACCTAAAAGCACATCAAGTAAATGACGACTACCAGCTGCAATGCCTTTTGAATGGCTGTTCTGTGCAGGCTGTTCCAGACTTCTTTTAACTGCAGTTGGGGACCACCGTCAGGATTACTCTAGTGCTTCTACAGTTTAGCTTTCCATTTGATCTAATAAAATAACCTGACAAAAATAAAGAAGTAAATCAAATGAATTTCATTCATCATCAAATAATCAATTGCACTCTTTTTATACTTAGTAATAATAAACAATCAAACACTTGGCAAGTACCTGACTAATTGATGTTGTTGTCAATTTACTAATTTTCCATCTTTTTTCTTCTTCTGCCATTTTATCCACGTCAGCATTAATTAGCTTTTGCTTTTTGGTCTTTTTCTATTTGCCACAAGTACTGCCAAGCAAATTAATATAGAAATACTGCTTTTTATAATTTTACAAATAATATAATTAATAATAATCATGTGCTTACAATTAATCATTATTTTACTTGAGTCTTAGTTCTTTCCACTCCTTCTCTCATCTTGACCACACATGATTTTGCTAGATTATGTTACATTATCAGCTTCTGCAGGTAAGCTGTTTTTCTTTGGGAAACAGCAATGAAGAAGAGAAAAGAGGAAATTTAGTGAATTTTAGAAAGACATCCATATATACAGCAACTTTTTGATAGCATTTTTAATAAAACTTTATGAAGTCACAGAGCTGATCCAGGTATCCAGCAAAGCACCATACATTTATGAAGCTTTCAAAAGTACATTACATCTATTAAGAAAGTCATTCAGCATTTTAGAGAATTTGAATGTTTAAGAAATTCAAATGTAAGTATTTTTCTTATAATTTTTAATTTACATCTTCCACCAATATACAAAATTTTATATTCCATATTTCATCACTAAGTGTAGAATTAAGAAATACAATTTCTACAAATTTAATTGGATACAAAACACATATGATTATAATTTTCTTCTTAAATTACATTATATAGGTTTAATCAGTATACATTTTTTTATATTTTAGATTGCTTCAGATATTTTTTCAATAAGCAGGTTGAGGTTTGCATTCAGAATTTTTAAAATTTAAAATGAGCTGTAAATTTTACATCTGTTGCACTTGAAAAAATTATTTTCAAAAAAACATAAACTCAATAGATATAGCTAAAGTTGTTTCATAATACCTTTCTTTCTGAAATCTTAGTTGTTTAAAGAACTACTCTTTATTTTTTAAATAATTTATTACAAAATTTTTTGCTATATGCAAATAATTATCTATTTATTAAAATTCATGGAGTCACATTTAGAAGAACATTTGTTCCATGTCTTGGGAATTTATATATTTCCTTGAAGTCATCTAACAACTAAATATTTGTAACCATATTTTTTTAGTTTTAAGTTATTACATAACAATTCCAGATATAGATGGGGGATATGGTTTAGCAAAGACAATTTGTTTATATGATTGATATTTATAGTGAACTATGACAATATGTTTCTTAAATGTTTATGTTTTACACACCATTATTATTTAATTTAACTATATGGAATATTTTCAGAATTATCTAGCTGATTACAATTAAAAGCTTATTAAATCTTTAAAAATAGATTAAATTTTATTTTTTACACAAAAAACAAAGCCTGTAAAATGTCCTAACAAAGGTCTTTCTTCTCAGTGTTGGACAATATCCACTTATACAAAAAAATACTTGAATGAACAACTGGATTATTTATAACTTCAAATTTAAATCCTAAAAAAATTTAAAGGAAGCCATAAGGAAAATCTACATTATTACTTAAGAAATAAATGGTGATAATGATGTTTTTTCTGTATTAATTTAGCTAATTTTATGGTTTTTATTTTTCAGTGTATAATTGTTTATTTATTTCTAAAAAATTTGTATAATCTTCAAAAGTGAACTTTTCTTTCCCAACTTTTGGTATTCCTTTCAAATTGTTTTTACTCTTATCATTAACCTTATATGAATACATTTTGCTCCTTAAAGCAATGAATTGATCTAAATATATACTTTTATGTGTTTCAATATTCAAAATGACACTGTCTGTATCCATATAATTTAAATTTATATTATTTTCACCAAAAAATGGTTGTAAGACATCATAATAAGTTTCATACATTAACAATTTTAAAAGTTCTAAAACAGTAAATCTAAGATATATTGGTTTATCAATTTTCAATTTAGCTTGATGGTAATGATATACCAAAAAATCATCAAAATCAGAATGCGTTTTAAATTCTAATTTGCTTTGTTCCTTAATTGAATTTTCAGTAGTCTCAATTTCATTAAACACTTTTACAGTAATACATCCTCTAATATTTTCACAAGTTTTTCTAAAGAAACTATTATTTAAAGTTTTATAAAATTTTTTTTTAAAACTATTTTTTGTTCTTGAATGCATGTTAGTGTTATGGTTGATGTATTTTTCTAAGATTTTGTTCTGTTTAAATGAAATTCCTCTGTGCACTTTACCAATTTCCATGCCCATTTGTAGATAAAACTTTAATAGCCTATAATAACAAAAATAAAATATTTCATCCTATTGATCACAAAAAAGCTTTGGTGTAGGGCAAACACTCAATTAAATATTGAATAAGACTGTTATCAGAAGTTCCAAATATTTTCTCAATTAGGTCCCCATTTATATCTAAGAACTTAAAATCACTATAAGGAAGGTTTTGTTTTATTGCAAAGCCACATAGATTATTTGCATCAATATACAAAATATTATTTTCATCTTTGATTTAATATATCTATCTCCCATTACATAACTAATTCCACCCTGAGTATTTTGTTCAATTGAAAGTAGAAGATTAGAATCCTTTAAATAATCTAATTGAACTTTTGTGAATTTTAATCCAAATTGTCAAGTATATCCAAGTAATTATAATGCATAACACAGATTTAAACCATATTTTTCTTTACTAAATTTATTAGAATTTTCACAAATATCTGCAAGAAATAAGACATCAACTTTTAAAAATAACATTGTCAATTCCTTTCCAGATTTAATATCATACTTTATAATTTCCATATTAGTTCTTTCTATTTCATTTTCATTTAGAGCCTTTTGAGTTACAGTTGAGAAGTTGTCTAATTTATTATCTGGAAGTTTTTCAAAAGATTCATGAGTATTAAAAAAATTCATATGGATAGGCTAATTTAGATTGTACAAGTTCACAATGTCCTAAATATTTCTCTAAAATAGGTTTTTCTCAAGATTATTTGCTAAATTATTTAATGATTATGTAACATCCTCTACCAAGCATTATCACTGTTTTTCTACTGTTACTGTATAACATTAGCTGTGTTATTGCAGGTAAGGATTTACTTGTTATTACTGCTTGAGTAGTTTCTTCTGTTAACTTATGTAACTTAGAATTAACTGTTCACTGTTTAAGTGACAGAGCCATGCTGTAATTTCTGCAATGATCTTCTGATGGGCATTTGCCACAAGTGGATCTCCACATCCAGTTTCACCACTCCATCTGATGGTTGAGTGTCACTTCTCAGCTCAATTGATACAGCTTATGTGTGCCCTACATTAGCTCAGTGCTTACTCAAGACAAGACACAATTCAACTTAGACTCTATTTTGTGAAAGTGTTTTATTGATCTGCAACCTGGCTTGTTACTAGTTGTTCATTAAATATTACATGTAGCCTTTACCAAAATATATTGGCTTATTTAAATATATCTTTGATCAAACAACTTCCTAACTTACATTTATAAGTTACTACATGTATGGTCACTTTATCAGTCATTTATGGGTCATGAATTTCGATCTAAAATAGTATTTAATATAATTCCTAGGTTTTGGTCATCCAACTGTTTACTGACAATTAATTATTTAATACATGTAGAAATGAAATGCTAGTCAGCTAATCAAGAGAAAACCCCTATACCTAACATATGTGCACTTTTGTGATCTGGCACAGAGACCCTAGAATTGTTCCCTGTGATGTATCCAGACCACTACTAAACACTGCTCAATTAGCTCAACATTTTATTAAATATGCAAACCATTAAACTGAAACAAAATAAGAATTCCAAATAAAATTCTTTATCAAACTCTTACAATAGTTTTAACTGTATTTATAGTAATTCCAAAAGTACCTGTTGATTCAAATTTAAACTTTCTGCTATGATGGCGGCTGAAAATAATGTAAGTGTCATTTAGTCAAAAGTATTTTTATCAACAGACACAAATATCTCTTTTTTGACAGATGTTGTTTCTTAGTTGCATTTTACAAATAAATCTGAAATAATAGCAACTGATTTAATTACAATATTTTTAATCAACTTCTTTTTGATCTTAATCTCTTTTCTCAACATTTGCTGCTTATTTAAGATTTTGTTTGGATGATGCTACAATGATGCAAGAAATCTGTAAGAATCTAAAAAGCTTATGCAACCATATTGTACAGAAATATATTCTTCTTCAGTTTTACATAAGGGTTTTCTGACCAATTTCTTTGCAATTAAATAATTCATTGAAAATAAATGTGTTTTTGAACCATTAATTTGCAATCATTGCTAAAAGAACCCTGATATTTCCAAGTTAAATGATAATGATCTCTTACTAGTTTTTCATTTAACATCCACATAGATAACATTCATTTGAGTTTTGAAATTCTTGATTTTCTTCTTCAGTAATTTCATTTAAATGTCATGTTGAAATATAAAGAAATCTTGTTTTCTAATTCTTTAATTTTTTGAACAAATGCTTCAACACAATTTTTTTCAAAATATTGAATCTATTTTGACTTACATAATTCAGCTATATATGATTTTAGATATATTCCAAAAGCAATAGGTAATTGATTACATAAAATTGTAGTTTTATCAACATCAGGTAAAATACATTTACTTTTGAGCTCTTCATTATAACATTCCACATAAATCCTAATTGGAACATCTATTTTAGAAATGATAATTTTTAAATTTAATTTGGTCTTCTTTTGGAAAATATAATTGTGTTGTGTTTTCATTTTTTCATAATCTAATATGATTTTCAAAAATTGACTCTTTTCTACATTTTAACAAACACCTCTTATAAAAGTATAATTTATTTTTGTTTAAACCCTTGTATAGTAAACATTTTAAATTTTTTATTAGAACAAAGTCATTTTCATACAACCCCAAATCAATTGCATTTTCATCAGAATAATAAATAGGAAATACATTATATGAAGTTGCCCTTTCTCCCAAAACGTTCAGCTCATAAACATTTACTATTATTCCATTTTGCTTAATAATTTTGCAATTCCATTTATTGTTATTGGAAATTTTATTCCACTTAAATTATATTTATCTAGATATTTATCATAAACACATGTTCTATTTTGATTCTCAGAACTAGGGTGTTGTGTTGCAATTATTGACCATAAAAAACACTTATCATCATTATTAATAATATTTAAAATTGAAGATGATTTAATTGGTAATTTAACATATGTTCCACCCAAAAAAATTTGGTACATTTTAATATTTATTCTATGCACTCTAATGAATACCCAGCTTGATCCTTCTAATTTTTCAAAATCATCAATAATTTCCTTTAATTTTGAGGAAATATTAATATTATTTACTTCATGCTTAGCTTTTATTTCTTTAATTTAAATTGATAAGGAACTATTACATCTTTAATACCTTTTGTAAATTTTTCATTAAAATGAAACATTATATTTTTAGGGTTAGTTGATTATATTAAAATATTATATTAATGTTTCTGTAAACAATGTATTAATATCTTTAAATGGAATTAAGGGGTCATTACCCTTAAAGTTAAAAAATTGCATTAACTTAATTTTTATGTATTTTAACTGTTGGAATATATCCATTAATTGTAAATTCATGATTCTTTTCTACATTTTTTAAATGTTTCTTAGTTTGTTTATGTGCATTATAATTTTTCTTAGCAATTGTATAATTACAAGTTTCACAAGTGATATTTTTCTTGTTGCCATCCCTCTATATATATTGTTTAGAAAAAAATGCATAATTAATGTTTCTATATATTTTTTATCTTTACCCAACTATTAAATTTATCAGGATATCACAACCATTTAACAAAAGCCATTCCATTCTTTTTTCTTAACACTTTTTCAATTCTAAATATATCTTGATCAGTTTTTTGCAATTCTTCTTCAAAAAATGATCCTTTTATTTCTTCATCAGCTAAATCCTTCAATGTGTATGTTATATGGTCTGTTAATTTTAATTTATCAATAAAAAATATTTCTCCAGTCCAGTTTGGTGTATAACCTTTATAAAAAACTTTCCTTTTAAGTTTGTTTATTCTAACTTTATCCTGTACTTTAAATTTAAGCACAATGGGAACTTTGTTGCCTGATGGCTTCCTGACTAAGCTTTCCTTATTATTCAAATTGTTGTAAACTTCATCTTCATTTTTCTCTTTGGAAGCTTCAATTGCAGTCATTTTATAGAGCTATGTTTTCTATTATTGTATTCATTTAATATTTTAGGAAGTATATTCAAATATTGTGTATGATTCTGCTTTGTGAATTTTTTCAACATTTTATTTTTAACTGTTTTTTCAATCTAAGTGAATTTTTTTCAAGGTTTTCTGTTGAGCACATTTTATCATTGTACTAATAAAGAAGTTCTTAAACCTTCTTAATATAAAATTCCTTTCCCTTATCTACCCATAAGAATTTAAGAGGATGAATATAATTCTTCTTTTAATGCATCTCTAACAGTAGGTCCAGTTTTATCTTTTAGTGGAATAATCCACTTATATTTTGAAAATGCATCTACAATCATCAACAAATATTTAAAACCTTTTTCAATTTACAAAATTTTGTGCAAATCAACTAAATCAGCACACCAAATTTCATCTATATGATTTTCAATCACCTGTCTTCCTCTAAAATTCATTTTAATAGAAACCCTTTCTTTTTTTAGAGATTTTTTGTTTTACTCCCAAACCTAACATATGTTTTGTACCAATAACATTTGAAACTAGTAAATTATCAAATCTTTCACTGATATTCTTAGGTTTACCATTTCTTAAATTATTCAACATTTACTTGTCACAGTTAGCTTTACTTGGAGAGCCTTTTGAGTTTGTTACAACATAGATCATGTTCTCTAGGAATAGCATCAATTTGAATTTACAGTTGTACATTGTTTTCCAATTGTTTTTGCAAAGGATTATCCCATTACAACAAATTGTGACTTTTTACTTCAACAATTGCCACAATTTGATTTCTGCATAGAACCTGTTAATCATTTTTCTTTAACACAGTAAGGTAAATTTGTCATCTTTATACAATAAGAATTGAAATTAATTTCAGAAAACATGTTTTCCTTTTTCCTTTAGGGTAGTTGTATTAATTTCAGAAGAAAAGATTTTCTTTTTTCCTTATATAATGAAGATTATTAATTATGATGCTCCAAAAGTGAAAAATGGCAAATCACCAGAATGGATCCTTTTGGACCAAATCCTCCTCCATTGGGCACACAACCAAAAGTCGCCAAGTCTGGTCTGGGGTGGCGTGTAGCATTGCTGGTACTTGTTACTATTTATCAGCCAGACCTCATGCTTTTCTTGTTAGTGACTGGTAGTTGTAATATTTGTAAATATTGTAAATAACTTGTATATAAAGACGAAAGCATTTTGTAATTAGAAGTAGTTTGAACTGTATTCTCCTTGTGTTCACTAGAATCACACCCCAGTGATTCTACATTATCATAAAACTTTAGAATGCTTATATGTTGAAAATCAGGATGTGGGAAAATGAATTTATTAATGGATATGTTTTTAAGACCTTTTATATATTATGATTAATAATACATCTCTACTCCTAATTTTCATCAAGAAAAAATACAAAATCTAATTAAGATAATGAAAAGAATATCAGATAGAGTAGGCTAGAATGTTTTAGAAATATTACCAGAAGAATGTTTAAAAAACACTAATGAATATTCAACAACAGCTAGGAAAATAGTTATCTTTGATGACATTGTAAATTCCCCAGAAAAGACACAGAATAAAATTGCAAATCTTTTCACTAATGGTTGTCATCATAACATATCAGCATTTAATATTTCACAATCTTATTAAAATGTTCCAAAGAAAATAAGGTCAAATTGGACACACATGGTTTTATAAACTTGTGTTGATAATTGCGACAAAAATTCAATTGCTAAGGATAATACTTTTAATCCAGACCTTTTGAAAGTTTGTCTAATTATGACTTCATGTAATATCGTCTACCAGTCTTTATCACTGTTAATTCATTGCTACCTTGTAACATTGACTGTGTTATTGCGGGTAGGGATTTATTAAAGGTTACTGCTTGCTTAGTTTCTTCTATTACATTACGTAACCACAATTAACTATTCACTTTTATCAAGATAGCTTATGTGTACCCTACATTAGCTCGGTGCTTACTCAAGACATGACACAACTCAACTTAATCTCCATTGTGTGAAAGTGTTATGTCTATTTGCAACCAGACACTGTCACTAGTTGTTCATTCAATATTACATGTAGCCATTACGAAAAAATATATTGGCTTTATTAAATAAACAAATATCAAACAACTTCCTAACTTACATTTATAATTACTACATGTAAGGTCATTATCAGTCAATTATAGGTCACTTAATTTGGATCTGAAAATATATAAATATATTCCCTAAGGTTTGGTTATCCAACCATTTGTTGAAGGTTAATTATCTAATACATGTAGTTGAAATGCTAGTCCGCTAATTTAGAGAAAAACCCTACACCTAACTTAAGTGCACTTTTGTGATCTGGCACAGAGACCCTTGAATCATTCCCTGTGATGGATCCAGACCACTACTAAACACCGCTTGATTAGCTCAACATTGTATTAATAATCAAACTGTTAATAAGATGAAAATAAATAGAATTTGGTGTAAAATTCTTTATCAATGCTTACAATAGTTTTAATTGTATTTATAGTAATTTGAAGAGAAGTACCTGTTGATTTAAATTTAAACGTCTGCCAAGATGGCAGCTAAAATAATGTAAGCAACAATTTGTTGAAAACATTTTATGACAGAATACAATTATCTCTTTTTTGACACATGTTGTTTTCTTGGTTGCAATATACAAAATCAAACTGAAATAATCACACTTGATTTAATCATAATATTTTTTAATCACTTCTTTTTCGATCTTAGTTCTTCTGCGATGTTTTGCAGCTTATTTTTGTTTTATTTTTTGGATGATGCTACATTCATATTTGTAAACAAAGAAAAAAAACTGTACACAAGAATGTTAATGAAACTTTACAATATACACACACAGCAAAGTGTCCTTTATTTTTGGATTTAAGGGAGAACATGTCCTTTATTGCATGAGCAATGGGTCATAAATTATTTTCTTAATTAATTATATAACAATGGATTATGATAAATATAGAAAACTAGTATATCTTGAATATGAAGTCAGTAAGCAAGAAAAAATGATTTTACAACAGAAATATGACAACATTAACCAACAAAATGTTCAGTGCATACAAACCTATTACAAAAACTATTTCAGATCAAACAAATGTTATTAAACAAAATCTAAGAGATCAAACCATTGAATTACCTGAAGTTTGAATGAATTAAATGCAGTTACAAGATGCAATAGATGATTGGAAGCTATATAATCTTAACAATCTACAACAGTTAGAATATGAAAGTTGTCTTGGAGATGAGAGTTCTCTCAGAGAAACAAGAACAAGGGCTGCAAAAATTAAAACCAATTTTGATATAGATGTTCTAAATAAATATAGTTTAATTTTACCAAATGAACTTAAAACAACTAATAATACTAAAAAAGATGAAATTATTGAGCAAATAAATTTAATTATAAGGAATAATGTTCAAATAAAGACAAGTTTAACAAAAACAAATATAATATTGGAAAAGAAATATGAAGTTGAAAAAATAAATAAACAAAAAAATTTTTAAAAGAAAATATTGAATTGGTTTACACTAATAAATATATATATATGGAAATATCTAAGGAAAAGGACTCAAGCATAGAGATGCTCTACCCCCAGTTAACAGAGTTAACCTTAAGAAAGGCAAAGTATCTACAAAGAAAAAGAAGTCTTTTCCTCTTAAAATTTATGGCAACATGCTTGGATTTACATTTATAGATATTGTAGAATCAGGGGCTGGGAACTCTACTAGCACTAAGAAACTCATTGGCAAGGCAGAAGGTTGCAGAAGTGACCATATTGTAACAGCACTGATTCTAGCAAAAATTAACATTGAGAAGAACATTGCTAGTTCATCCATGTAACTTGTAACTGTTTAGAAAACATCCAGGCTAACCAATTCATATGGCTTCCAGCCAAAGTGCTATCCAGGGAAACAGAAGTTTGTAACTTGATTGATCATGCTACCCTATTTTTCTCACAATTTATTATCTAGCTCAATACAAAATAAACAGCTCAGTTGTTTTCTTATCTCTCAGCTCACTAAATAATAGCATGTAATTACCATGCATTCATGTTAACCAACAGTGTAATAAATTATCAGTGCATGTGCATGTTGCTTTCAAATGAAACAGTATATTATCTCTATATATAGCTATATATGTAGCCTAATGCAGTCCACAATTTGGGCTGCTTACTGTCTGAATGCTACTTGTCACATCAGTACTTGAAGCAGTACTCCCAAATTCTCACCAGAAACTTACACAATAATTATTGCAAACAAAATGTCTAGAAAAAATGAAGTAAGAAAGAAAGTAAATGCAATTGAGATTAGATAAACTCTATTGAGTATTTCTACATTGTTGCTCATATTTACACAAAGAAATTTTTACCTGCCTTTGCTTACAACTTAAAATCAGGCAATCATGTTTCCCTTGCAAATTGAATTGAGCAATTAGATTACATAATATCAAAGCAAGTGAGATTAATTTAGAATTATAAACTAAACTCAAAATAAACTGGTTACAACATATCAAAAACTGCCTGAGTGACTTTACAATATGGCTAAATTATATAGAGAATATTTTTTGGAAGCTTATTATGTAGATCAAAAGTGTATGCCTTATGAAAAACCAATTATTTCTGAACCAATTGATCAATACTTCATAGATCTTTTAACAAAGAGATATAATAAAAAACAAGATTAATACATTTGTTTCATGTCAATATTGATAAAAATAATTATAATATAAATTAGTAGTAAAAAAAGGTTGAATTATTCATTCAAACAATCAAATTTCTCTTTACATCCTAATATTTATATCAATTACATTGTTTCAAACTGACTTTGAATATATTCTAGGATGTCCACAAAAAAGCAGATTTTATAAAAATAGCAAAAAATTGCTCAAAAACATATTGGTGCATAGCATAAAAGGGGTGTATAATTGAATAATTATTTATATGGGTATACATGCAACTGGGCCTTTTTTTAATACTGTTATTGTTGGCATAGCTGACAATGATCTTTCAATATGCTTAATTTCTAGACATTTTATTATTAACTGGTATAGCAAAACTTAACTGCCAATTTTACACAGAAATTGATTATTGCAAATTTAGCTTCTTGCATGTAGAGAAAACTTAGGAAAAGAGAACCACAACAAGGGCATTCACATTCTGCTACTCTTTATCCAAACATTTTTTAAAAAATCAATTCTATATGAAAATGCAATTTGTGCATATTTTAATTTGTATATGTATTTTATGTGTTCTACACAAATACTGAAGTTTGTGTAAAAAAATTTGACAATTTTTTACCCAAACTTTATTTAAAATATTGTTAATTTCTTTTACTACAAAAATTTATTTATATCCAAGCAATATATCCCTAAACATTATTAAATATGGATAATGTGTTTGTGTTTTGTATATTAATCTTTAAATGTTTGCAACAAAGTGCTAAGAATGCTATAATGACTTGAATACCAGAAGGTGTTTAGAGTCATTATAATAATATTACTATTTTTTGAAGTAACCACCCTTGGAATATTGCAGCCACCTCCTGTGTACTATGCCCTATTGCCAAAGTATCATATATATCAAATTTCAAAAGTTCTTCCTACTTCCACCACTAATTTAGTAATATAAGTATTGCCACAACAGATTATAACAAGGATTGCAATCGTCCTTTTTATCATTTAGAGAACATATAATTTCTTATATATTCAATTACTAAAATTCTCTGCAAACTTACATCAATTTTAAATCAAGACAATGTGGGAGTTTCTAGAAGTGCTCTTTACATGTAGCAGCCAAAATTTACACATTAGAAGTATTGCACCAGCTAAAAATGCAATGCTGATTAAATTTAAAACATTAGTCAAAAGCCCAACCCAATTCCAACTGTGATCTGTAGTATATAATTGCAAAAAATTGTCAATGATTTTAACATTCATAAGTTACTCATAACTGAAAGTAAAACAAAACTTGGTATTTTGCAGCCCATTAAATCAACATTAAAGTGTTTCAGCATTAGCTCTGAATCATAATAATATTGGGGTTTTAAGGAATACATTCCTGCATATCCAAGCAATATATCCCTTAATAATAAAGTTTGTAAATATTTATAATAATTTTGTTTATTTATCTTTAAATGTATGCTTGCAATAAAGCACTAAGATACCCAGGTGGCCTGAATACCAGAAGCTGAAAAAATACTGGTATCTATAGAGTGATTTTAATAATAATGTTTTTGGAAGTAACTTCTTCTTAAAAATTTTGTAAACCCTGCTGAGTACTATGCTCTACAACCAAGGTATCATATATGCCACCTTTTATAAGTTCTTCCCAACACTACCAGAAATTTAGTAATTATAGTGTTTCCATAACTAATTATTACCAGGATAGCAATCATCCTTTTTATTATTTAGAAAACTTAGCATTTCTATTTATATTAAATTAGTAAAATTCTCTGCCAACTTACGTCAACTTACATCAACTCAAAGTAAGTGGGAGTTTCCAGAAATGATCTTTGTTATAAGTGGAAAAATTTGGATGTTAGAAGTATTGCACCAGCCAACAATGCAGGGCAGATTAAATTTTAAGAATATTTTTTTTTCATTTTTAAGTTTTCAAATGAATATTTTGTTATTGTTCAAATACCATTTTAAACATTAGGCCCAAGCCCAGCTTGCACATATTGTTCTGTCGAAAATCTGGCTCAAGCCCAGCCCAAGCCCAGTCCAGCACAACCCAACTTTAGGACCTAGCATGTGTATTTGGAATAAAACTTTTAGTCTTATTGGGCTCTCACTTAAATAATTATTTAAATTTGTTATCAATTCTCTTATCAGTGACTACATTTGATCTGGAGAGGAGGGGGGGTCTTGCCAGGGTGTATCTCCCTGCAAGTGCCTCAGGGTCCTATATGAAGGCATTAACCCACTTTTCTCTGGAGTTTAGTGACTATGGTTCATCAATGGTATCTATTTTGATGACTGATTATTTGCATTGCTCCAGCACTCATTGCCACGTGAATTCTAATTCCTCCACAACCACTCAATTGCCTAGTAATGCTGATACCTGTTATGTATTCTCAATCATTGCTATTAGTTACAATGCTTTGCTGAAAGCATGTAGATGCTATTAATGTGCTTAACAGTGAAATAGTTCTTTCTGCCTGCTCTATAGTAGATGTTAGTTTTACAGAATGCTATAACTTGGTTTTTGCTATGGTAATGCTAACCCTGATAATGCTAGATGCTTACCCTAGAGTGTTAAGAGAACTAACTTTTGAAACTGATTGGAATCTTTACTATGTTTTGTCCCCAAAGAAAACCCCTAATCAAAATAGTAAGTTATTTATTATTTATAATACTCCTAATTGAAAATTTACAAAATTTACAAATTCAAATGAAATTCTCTGGAAAGATATGCCTCATAGAAAAATCCTATTTTATTCCTGAATACAATATTCTAATGCATACCTCTCTCCAAACCACCAAATATTTTTTTAAAAAAAATTCAACTGCCTATGCCACCATGAATTTGAGAGCTCTAAACAAATTTGAATTAATAGACTTAGTGTTAGAATTTAATAAAAGACTTACCAATCTTGAAAACCAATTGCGTTCTGTACAAATGAACAAGAGCTCTGCAGCCAGAGACAAGAAGTAAATAAGTTTGCATCACAAGAAAATTTTGACATAATTGGCAACAATCAAATATGGAAATGATTAAAAAGGACATTAAAAACTTTTATTTGATTAATTTTTAATTAACTTTATATCAATTAGAATCTTTTTGTAATATATTTTTTTAATAAATGTTGGTGAAAGATTTCACAAAAAGTTTCAACTGAAAATCACACAGCTAGTGGATAGCCAAAAACAACACATTGCATAAGGACTAACAGAAGAATTTCAATTATATGAGATAATTGTAAATGAAAATAGGTACATGTTAACATTGTACAAATTTACTATAAATACTATCTAAAAAATTAGAGTAGTTGATGAAGTTAAATCATTTGGATTTAACTTTGATTTGTATCAGGTCTTATTATTATTACAATGGAAAGCTAAATGTTCAGAACTCTCACCTTTGCATTTAGCAGCCAGCTGAGAGGCATCTCCAATTCCACACTCAAAATCAGCTTTACTGTTCTGCTCTGTCTATTGAAATTTTTTCCTTAGGTTAATGTTAGGCATATGAGTTTTTCTTCAATTAGCCTACCTATTGATCTGTTCACTTTGTAATAAACCCCCATTCTAAATAGCTGGATAGCTACCTGTAGGCTAACCCTTTCTATTTTAGATCCAAATTTATTGTTGGTAGTAAACAAAAAATTTATTGAACATAAGAAATGCCTACAAGCATCTTATTACATTTGTTTGTATTTAGAACTATGTACTCAAATGACAGTTGAATTATCACCACAATAATTGTTCAAATGTACTGAAGGCCATGTATCTATTTATTTATATGTAAGATCTATAAAAGGCAAAAGTGGCATGGTTGTGAACATCCATTTATTGTCACTAATAACAAGAGCAAGTAGTGTACAAAGTTCAAAAGGGCATGCACTGCACTTTTGTATCACCACATTCACTGAGCTAGTTTGTTCATGAGTCACCAAGCATGACATAGAAATGGCAATTGCTGCTTGTAATCATATCCATCTTGATTGAATGACTCTGCTGCTTTTAAATTGAACTTTATTATTATCTTATAACATATTCACTAAGTTATTGTGTAAATATAATATTCTAACTAATCACATGGTTGTGAGTTGGAATCAATGACTTAGTAGGAAAACCTATGTTTACACTACAAAAAGTAATAGTAAAAGTTATTTATGGACAACCTTAAGAAGTGTGTTGATTCTAAAACATGTTTGTTAAACAATGCATCACATTTTCCTCAGAAAATGGCTCCATTAGAAAAAATCATAGCAACAAGTCCAAACCACATAGTACACATGGAAAAGTTATCCCAAGATGATGAAGGTTGCCAATATGTACTTGTAATAGTAGATAGCTTCACAAAATACACAAGAATGCTGCCTATGGAAATAACAATACCTAGAGCAGTAGCTGAAAAACTAGTGAAAATGGATTCTGAATTTCAAGCTGGTGCAAATTTTGATTTCAAATAGAGGAGTGCAGTTTGAAATCAAATTGTTCAAATAATTGACTAAAATGCAAACAGAGCAGTGGAAAGATTGAATTGAGCAATAATAAAATTGATTAGAGTACTAACATCAAGATTAGGGGGTAGAGACAGGCAATAAGTATTGGAGATGGTAGAAGACTTCTACAACAGCTATGCATTCAACTACTGGAATGACACCATTTTAGCTAATGTATGGAAGAGAAGCAACAACTACCATATCAATGCAATACTGTAACTATGCAGAAAACCAGACAGTAATTGTGTTAAAAAATTAAAAGATTAATTGACAGAAATCCAAAAAGCAATGTGCCATAATATAAAACAGTCAGCTGATAGATAGGAAAGAAATATTTACATGAAGATATATGGATAACTGCATAAAAAGAGAGACAGAGTCTATGCATACATGCTAACATGAACACATGACATAAACCAAGTATGTAAATTACAAACACTAAGGGCAGGGCCATATACCATGCACAAAGTCTTACCAAAAAAATGACTGTAAAACAAGACAATGGTAGGGTGTTACATTTCCAAAATATATTAAGAGCAACTACCAACATAGAACAAGTCAGACTTAATAAAAATGAAAAGTTTGAAATTTACAACATAATAGCAATACATATATGTTGATGAACAACTTGGATAGTGTATATAAAGAAGAATTTGAAGAGGAGTTCACATGCAAAGTCAGCAATGAAAATATTGACAGAAGAATAATGCCACTACAGGCTGTTAAAAAGAAACTGAAATATGACCCTGAAATATGAGATATAAATTTATTAAATGTGTTTAGAAAGAATGAAATCAACAGTGGATAATGTATCATCAAACAAGAGGAGAATTTGCAGAAGAACACCTTCATCCAATTGTCAATTACCAGACAAGTGGACACAACATTTGAGAAACCCCAGAAGACGGATTCAAAGGAGAACAACACCTGAATGTCAACTACAAGACAGGCTGATGGATCAAAGACAATCCACAAATATGAGAAGAAGAATAAATCAACAAGCAACTGATTGTCAATTACCAGATGTGAGGTTGGAGCACTCAATGAACCCACAAAGAAGAATAGGAAGACAAGATGTATGTGGCCAACTTTGCAGGGTGATCACACATAGAAGCCAAAGAGAAAAAATGATCCACACCAATAATACTCTATGCCAACTACAAGGCAAAGAGTTAGTAGCTAATAAGAGGCCTCTTAGACAATTACAGGTCAGAGGTATAGAAACACAATCAATGAATATCTGCAGTCATCTACCAGAGCTAAATATCAAAATGGTTAGTAACATCTCTCAAATAGAAACAAAATCTGAACAACTGACAGCTAGTATTTTCTCTGGAAAGAGAAAGTAGGATGTTGAAAATAGGGAATGAGAAAATACATCCATATTTTATTGCAAGAAGAGGGATAAGATACAGGTATCATGAAAATCTCTCCCTTGAAACAAAAGCAGTAATATGTAAATACATGACTTAGTGTTAGATAAAGCAAACTGTCCAACATGCAACACAATCATTTCATACTCAAGTACAATGAAGGAAAAACTAAATCATCCTTATTTCTGAAACACAATACACATAACATTCAATGATCACCTAATGTTAGTTAATGTACAAAGGATAAGGGCATACAGAGAGAAACTAATACATGAATGCAAACAAGTGAATTTAGATTGTAACAACCTGCCCACAATACATTTCATAAAAATGGAGGAATACCACAATATGAATCTATGGAAAATGGTAGAAGAAATATTAAGAATGGTTAAAGTACAAAAAGTAAAACTGCTGCTAGTGGCACAGAGAAATGAAGGAAAAACCCCAGAATTCCTAAAAACACTAGTAAATATGCTGGTGTCCATATTTATCATAGAAGGGGAAGAAAAAGAAACATCAGATCTAATTTCCATCAAATTGCAACTAAACATGATCACAAGAATAATGTGTGAACTGAAGATAGCCATTGATCTACATTACCAAGCAAAAACTCTAGAAATCAAGCAGAATGATGAAGAAGTGGAAGACATAGCAGACCTGAACATAAAATTCAGTCTAAACCAAGACCATAATACCTGGAACAGATAAAGGATTTATGTCAAAACTTGAAAGGAGACAAAATGGATAACTGGCCAACAATAGATCTCAAACAAAAAAATCTTACATAACAGTAGAGCATGCATTACAGGAAATAAAACATGCATATGAGATGGGTCATAAAAGTACTTCAAAGGGATGATATTAAAAATAATGCACCAGCAATCAGAGCAAGGACATAAATATGGATTATGGTGATAGCACTAACAAAAAATGAAAAGTATAGCATTACCCATGATTACAAAGGAAATAAAACAATAGAAAAAGAAAAGAATTATGAGATATCATTAGCACAGAAATGATTCAAGTAAAAAATTGCATGTTATTAGAGACAACAAAAAATTGGTTATCACCAACAAAGACACAGAATAAAAACATACAAGAAATACTTTACCAGAATAATGGTCAAACATCCACCACTAGGATAACATATCATAGTTAAAATCACAAAAAACACCAGTATATGCCCAACAGAGATTGATATATTAAGTGATGCTAAAAAAAGTATATTTGGGGAGCAACATTGAAATTTTACTGAGACAAATGAGAAAACAACTGTGGTATAGCTTCCAGCAGCAATCACTGTTTACTATGGTTGTGACTCACAAATCTTCTCAGTGATAATGGCTTAGGTAGTGAAGTGCAATGCTCCCCAGTGTAGCTTACTATTATCAAATTTGTACAATAATTGCTCTCATTATTGCTGATTAAGTAGAAATAAATGCAACCTTGCAGCTTTCACTTCTTATTGGCTTCCATGTAGATAACCTTATATTTATAATAGCACAATTCCCCTGATACATGTGAGCAATCATTGTTGCACCAGAAATTTGGTCAATAATTATCCAGATCTGTTAAATAAGTAACACAGATAATAATGTGCTTGTAGGCACCCAATATGTTTAATAAATTTTATTATGTATAACAACTGACACAAATTTGGATCTAAAACAAAAGGGGTTAGCCTATGATCAGCTGTTCAGCTGTTTAATGACATTAGTAATAGAGCAAAAATTGATTCAGTAGGAAAGCCAAGCAGAATAAAAATACTTATCTGTATCCTTAACTTCAAGGCACACTTTCCTTAACAGAGCAGAGAAAATGTAAAAGCTGACTTGATGTTTGACAAAGGAAGATACCACCACCCAAAGGCTGATAATTGTGCTACAAACGTCCTTGAAGGCTACTTTTGTGCCTTGATGTTTAGCTTTCTGTTGTCATAATTGCAAAAACCTGATAGAACATAAATATAAAATCCATACAATTTAATTTATCACTATCTGTTTCATTTACAGCATATTTATACTTTACAACCAGAACAAAATGTACCTGTTTTAGTTGAAAAATATTGCTGTCATTGAACTTTCATCTAATCTTTCTTATGAAATGTGTTATTAATTAGCTTACACTTCTTCAGTTGCTTCTTTTTTCAAACTAATTTGTTGATAAACATTTTGTCATATTACAACAAATTATAAATAATTAATAATAGCATAATCAAAGTAAATAATCACTAGAAGTAAGCAAAAAGTATTGTTTCTTTGCTGTTTTATGCTTATTGCACTACATTTTGCAACCAAGAAACCAAATAGCACTGGATATAGAATGTATCACATAGAAAATACGGATCCCAAAAGAAAGAGTGCAACAGCTAATGAAAAATAGTTTAGTTAACTCATTCTGGTAAAACATCCAGCAACAATTGGATTGGCAATGGCAACTGATCTAACATGAACATACAAGGAAATAGGAGATACTACTTCCCACCTGGAGGCTAAAGGATAAAAAGGTGATAAAGCCTTTCTGGCATGAGGAATGTTAATAACAAATGAAAAGCTCTAGAAAAAATTCAAGACAGACGTTACAAAAAGTCTAAAGTAGTATTGACCAAAAACAATTGCAAAAGGATATTCATTGAAGGTGATGTAATGCCCTATGATATTTACAACAACAGTCAACTGATAGGCAAACAAATCAAAACAGTCAGAAATGAATTATAGAAGAGAACAACAAAAACAGTAATACTGTTCTCAGGACATACAACAAAACCTGGGAAGAACACTGGAGCAGAGGCGTTTTCTCTTTGTGTGCGAGGTTTGCACCACACACCTTCTAACCAGCATTTTTATGATTTTAGAGCATTTTTTCTTGTTTGAGAACTGGTTAAATTTAATACTGCATTAAACTGATTTTTACACTATATTTTTATAAATTTGTAGTTTGTGATTAAAAACTCAATCAAATTTTAAATTACAGGTAGCACATCTAATTGAGTTGCCATTTTTATAATGCTACTGCGTTCAGCACTTCTAAAACCTGTGTCTAATTTACAATTTTGGTAAAATTGAAGCATTTCGATTGTTTTGATCCATAAACTATACATTGGTTTAATTGGTTAGTACATGTATGTATTATCTTGTTTAGCAATCGTGTCACTGGTAAATTAAAAGGTCCTAGTTACTTCAATCGTGAATGTTGCAATAACTAGGTATTGCGACATCCAAACTTCAATAGAGATTAAAAGAGCAAGGTGTGCATTCACAGTAACGTACACTATGAAATTTAGTGTAATCATTGAAATTGCATCATACATTTGTAGCCAAATGTTATTGTTTGGTTCATGAAATGGAAATAGATCATTTCCAGGCGTGCACTAATGATCACCACACCTCAAGTGAGAAATCAAACATATCACAACTCTCAGTTAATTCCCCACCAAGCAAACGTCAATAAACATAGAGACACTTTTTCAAGTTCTACATTGGCTGTTGTTTTGAGCTAAAAAATGTTGGGAGTGGGGCTTTATTCTAACTTATTAGACTATTTTAGTGTCTGAAGCAGATATTAGCAGTAAACCAGACAAGCTCACACTGTCATGTGCACAGCACACAGCCCTAGTTGAACGTGTTTATGATAATTATTGTGTTATTGTCGCCATACACACTTCTAGGTAGTAAAAAGTGCTCCATTACTAGTTCTAATATAGTCAAAGCTACATTGGAAAACAGCAACTGTTATAAGACATGAAGTAATTTGCATTGTTGGGTTGGGTCAAAATTCATGTTCTCAGAGTCAAAGCTTAACAGTAAAAACTCGGGGTCTGTACATGTCTAATGTAGAATCTCGCCAACCTTCATACTAATAAGTCTGAACTTATTTAGGAGCTGCTATAACAATTGTTTCCTCCTTATGTAGTACGGTAGGTGACAGACTCCAGTATCTGTCTCTCTTCTTTCTGTTCTATTGCTTTAGCCGTTATACAATTAACTTATTATCTCA
>CABFPE010000506.1:465308-475612 GCA_900660155.1 Hofstenia miamia | reverse complement strand
ATTGTTCTGATTATGTGAAGTGGAAGGCATGTTATTTCATTGTCATTTGAAATAATTATATCAATTCATCAAATTCTTGAGAGAGAATGTCTATTTTACCAGAGAACGATGGCTTGTTATTCCAAACTTCAAATGGTTAGATAACTGGTACTGTTAGTTTGAAAAAATTGTTTCTCAAAACCTGGGTACTATTTGCTTTTGTAGCTTTGGTATTTTGGTTGGAGTTTCATATTTTTTTCAGGAGGTTTTGGTTTATTTTTGCTTTACAATATACTTTGAACTAGTGCTTTAAGCACTAGAAGGTCACATAGAGCTATGTCTGGTATTGTTTTTGTTATTAGTTTAATTTTTTCCGGAGATTGTATCATGTTGTGTTGCATATGCTTACTATCTAGCTAGAATTGGCGGATTTTGTCTTTGAGTGGAATTTCCATATTTGCAAATATTTGGATTTTCATTTAGTATGTATCTATTAGATTTCTATGTTCATGATCTAGGTTGCATTCTGGTTAGCATATATTTCTCTTTGTGGTCCCATTTCTGTCTGGATAACAATGATTAGATCAAGATGTTGGGTGTCAAGTGATCTTAGGTTAACCATGGATATCCCTAGATCTACTTTTTTCAAAGAATTGGAATGTTCAAACTATTTGACTAATTTATGTTTCTGACTCTGACCCATTGTTTCTGTCAAAACAGACTGCATCTATACTGTAGTCATGTTATATGTACAATAAGACTAAAGGGAAACATTATCTCACAATTTGAAGTAACTTAAAAATGATAAATTAAAGAGGTTAAATCTAATATCCTAGACCAGATACTAGAGAAAAGACACTTTAGTATTTTTTGCCTGTGAATGTTAGGAAGTTCTTCCTATGTTGTTAAATTGTGTTACTGGTGGCAATCAGCAAAAATTGTTGGTTCATTGGTTGCAACCGGTTGGTTTTTTAGTAAATAGATCAAATTTTGCAGATTAAAGGAACTCTAGCCTCATAATGGGCGTGGAACAAATTTTGGAACACATTACAAATGCAAATATTTAATACTAAGTTATCATAAAATTTTAATTAAAAATGATGACAATAACTTGTAGAAATGTGTTAGAATTAGTATTTCCTTAAAATTTTGCTGTTGATGCAGTGGCAATCTACCAGTAAGCAAAAAGCAGATCTGGAAGCAGGTCCAAATTTTGGACCCAAACAGTCTTCCTAAATTTGACGAAAATTGATCATTTGATCGCATAGGAGGAATTTGACACTTCAAAAGCATTTACAATGCTTAACAACAATGAAAGCAGGAACTAACAAAATGAATTTAATAAACACAATATATTCTATTAAAATAAATAATATCTTGATCAGTACATTGATCTTAAAAGAAACAAGCTTTCTTTCCAAACAGATACCAATATGTTTTCATGACAAAATTTTGAGAGCACGCAAATATGTAAGAAAAACTGGTTGCTATATTAGATAATTACAAATTAGGGTACAAGGCATATATATATATATATTTATATAGATTGAAGTTTTGTTTGAAAACCTAATCATGACGCCGTTTCCATAAATAAACATTTGAATTTTCGCAGGTTAGTGTCTCTTTACCTACCCCATGGTAAATGTATTTGTGTGTGTTATCCACATTACTAGTACGTCGTAATCAGTAGTGGCAAACTAAACGCTTTGATATGCCTTCACTGTCATAAAACAAAAACTTACTTCTGACACTACATATAATCGTTTATCATGAAGGCTACATTGTTTTTTAATTTGCATTTGAAATATCATTGATTGTTTCACAGTTATTGTTATTAACTTTGAGTTACTGTTTCTGTGCAACGGATCACACTAATCGGCATTGTAAAGCAAGCAATTTGATGTCTTCAGCAAAAATCGTTAATATTCATCAATTTATGCATATATTAAAAATGTGCATTTATGGAAACGTCTTTTGAAGATTATTTCACAAAGTAAATTTATATAAAAAGAAAATATTAAATACCACTAAGAAGTAGTTATGCATGCAAACTAAGTGTGAAAACTGACAATCACAGAAATTATGTTAATATTTGTAGGAATTGCTTAATGTAATAAAACAATTCCATTATAGAATAGTATTAAATACTTACAATAAACAACTATTTCCGTGATAACTTGATTGGAAAGTTGAGTTTGTTGATTGTATGCATGACATTTAACAGTTGATCCATTTAGAGAACGTGAAATACTTTGATACCTCCATGTAATTGCATTTGGTGAAGAACTTTCAAAGATATCAGAATTTGAAAAATTAGCCAATGGATATGATTCAACAGAACAAGTAATTTCTGCATTTTGACCTTCGTTAAAATAATAAATTTCTTGGAATTGCATTGATTGTGGACCATCTAATTAATGAGACTTTAACTACAAACAAGACATAAAGAAACATACAGTATACAAGAATGATGCAAACTTTGGTGATTGTATTAAGAGTCTTTTCATTAACAGCAGTACAACTGATTGTTGAACCATTTCTGCCTTTCTGAACTTCTTTCAACTCCCAAGCAATAGAGTTGGGTAACGCAATACTATAATCTGAAGAAGACTTTGAAAAATCAGCTTCAGGATATGAAGTTACATTACAGTTGATACTAATATCACCTCCTTCATTTACTGTATATATTTCTTTGAACAAAATATCTTCTGGCCCATCTTAAATATTTATTTTATCATTTGAAATGCAGATATCTTACAAATTTTTCTTGCACAAACAAAAATTATTCATTTAAATAATAATAATTACTTACAGATACATTTTATTGTTTCTATGGTTTTCAATTGACTACATGTGAAAATTATGTAAAACAATATCGCATTTCATGAGAATGCTAGCCATAGAAGGATAGTATGTATGTATTTGCTTAGAGGTACCAAAATTTTATCCAAACCATTTAAGAAATATTGAAATCGTTTTCATAGCAACACATCTGATGGGGTTATGAGAGCACATGCAATGATGTGGATGTGCTAAAACTTATTCTTCGAAATATGAAGTTTTTAAATGATATTTTTGTAATAATATTTATACTCTTTTTATTCCTAGTTTTTAAATGATGAAGTGGTATAATGTCCATTGGAACACCAACACTATTTTAAGATATTTTGTTTTTTGAAAACAAACTATTTGAGCCCCGTACAGGAGCGCCGTACAGAATTCAAAGATTGTCATAGAGCTAGATCAAGAATCTTAGTTGAATAAATTAGTGGAGACAATCTTGTGGTGTTTGCAGAGTTAAAATTTCTTCATTAGATCAAGAGTTATAAGCTTTTAAAGTTCCTAGTGAAAATAGGGTTTTGGATCAAAAATATTTGAGCACAAATTGAAATATATTGTTGAGAAAAGTGAAAGTGATGTATAAGTGAAATAAGCAAAAGCACCATATTAATATTAGGGATAAAAATGAGAGTCAAATCTCTGGTGCAAATGTACATAGTTATAATTAAACTTAATAGACTTATGTTCCTTAAAATATACAAAACATTTTTAAAATTCCAATGAACTAAACTAGATAGAAATTGTAATCACATATAAGGATAAGTGCTAATAACTACAAAGCTCATAAAGTTTTCTGATTCAAAATAATATATCTAGCTAATTATTATTATAAAATTGCAGTATGAAGCGGGAGGGCGTCAGTCCAAACTAACAAATATAAAAAGAATAAAAAATGAAATTACACAAATTTGATAATGTTTTTATATTANGATTGTTATAGAGCTAGATCAAGAATTTTAGTTGAATAAAATAGTGGAGACAATTTTCTATCTTGTGGTGTTTGCAGAGTTAAAATTTCTTCATTAGATCATGAGTTATAAGTTTTTAAAGTTCTCTAGTGAAAATAGGGTTTTGAATCAAAAGTATTTGAGCACAAATTGAAATATATTGTTGAGAAAAGTGAAAGCGATGTATAATTGAAATAAGCAAAAGCACAATATTAATATAGGGTATAAAAAATGAGAATCAAGTCTCTGGTGCAAATGTATGTAATTATTATTAATTAAGTAATAATATACTTATGTTCCTTAAAATATATAAAACATTTTTAAGATTCCAATGATCTAAATAGATAGAAATTGCAATCACATGTAAAGATAAGTGCTTATAACTACAAAGCTCTTAAAGGTTTCTGATTCAAAATAATATATCTAGCTGCACAATAACATTAACACACTATTTGCAAATGCTTGAATTTCTCTCCCATGATTATATTCTGTTATACTTACATACTAGGTACTTTAATTATTATTATAAAATTGCAGTATGAGGCTGGATGGCATCAGTCCAAGCTAGCAAATATAAAAAGAATAAAAAATGAAACCATACAAATGTGATAAAGTGTTTATATTATGATTTCGACATCCTAAACATTTATATTATATTGACCATGTGCTACAGTTTTACGATAGTATACACTTAAGAAAAGAATTTTTTTTCAGATTAGTTAGCCATAGTAGATGAATTTTCTTTGGTAATACATTACCACCCATGGTATATGAATATAACATCTACTGTCAGTGTTTTGTTTGTTCTCGTAATGTGAAACGTGTGCTCTTAGAGTTTTCCACAATAGAAAACCTTTTTGGGTGTTGTTAAGCTGAAAGTGGTCATCTAGCAATTTTGATAAGAAGATTAAACTTTCAGGCTCCATGAATAGCATTAATTTCACCAAGTAGTTCACTCATCAAAATATTTTTGTTGCATGAAGGCATACAAAAAATCATTTCTATGCACAATCTCAATACATGTCATAAAACACAGCATTAAGTGGGCCTGCATTTTTATGTCACTTCGATATATTTCTGTAGGCTACAGCATTGTGCAATTAGTGATTTTCTTTTTCAGTGCAATATTTGATAAGGTTTAGAGTAAATCGCGCTCTATTCAATTTGAGAGCAATAAAATATAAATTTATTTTTTACAACTATAAAATGGGCTTACAGCAAATAAATCACAAGACTGGCCAGATTATTATTTTCAAATTAATAGTTAATATCTTAGTTTTACTACATGGTTGCATCCTTAGGAATTTATCTTCAAGTCTTTTAGGAATATTTATTATCTGGCTATGGATACATCTAAGGGTAAATGTTTTACCCTGGCGTAATAAAAATACAGTATTTGTTCTGAAATATTAATGCACATGAAAATTGTAATTATTTAGCAGTGAAGCATTTGATGTATTTTAAAACATTGAAAATCTTCAGACACCTAAGATTCAGAGGACTTTACCCATAAGAACAACAACTGATATGTTTAGACCCGCGATGACCTCTGACTTATCACAGCACCCTAGTGATGAAGTTGAAGGAAGAAGCAATTCTTTCTTCATATTTTAGATATCTTTGTGAGATATGAGCATTTATAAATTGAAAATCAAACACACTAATAAGCCCTAAGACTAAACTAATACATTTTGAAAAATTTTGCATACATGAACTATAATAATTTTCTGATCGAAATACTGCTTTAGAAAACTATGATATACTATTAAATTTGGCATATAATTTAATTAGAGGAAGTAAACAATTCGTATGCAAGCAAAAATAGAATATATTCTATCTTCATAAAATGTTTTAGCAGTTGTGCAAATAAGTTTCAGATTCTTGCCCATTTATGTCTACAACAAAAATCGTTAATATTCATCAATTTATGCATATTTTTTACTTGTGCGTTTATGGAAAAGACTTTCAAAGACTTTTTCACAAAGTAAATTATAGTAAATACTAAATACCACTAGAAAGTATAGTTGGACATGACAAGAAATTTTCTCCTAAATGTGAAAACTGACAAACATAGAATTTATGTTAATGTTTTAGGCATTACTTAATGTGAGAACCAATTTTTTATTGTTTTTACTGTTTTCAAGTAACTACATGTGAAAAAGACAAAAAGCAACATTGTGTCTTTTGAGAATGTTAGCTATAGTAGGATAATATATATTTGCTTAGAGTTCCTGAAAATTTATTAAATGGCAAATGACAAATTAGACATGTTCATGCAATTAATAGGAAATCTCAATTTACAATCAAGATATAAGAAATTATAAGTCTGATTGCTTGATCCAGTCAAATGAAAAATGAAACAATTCAAAAACTGAACTTAAAATATTAAATATGAGCTGTACTGGTATGCAGATAGAATTACTCCTGAAGTGAAAAAAGTATTTTAAGTGTTATTGGTCAGATTAATTAAATTTGAAATTTAAAAAAATAGAAAATTACAAATTTTGTATTTAAATTTCAGCAAAATTGTTAATATTTATGCATTTACTCATATATTTGATATACATAGTTTTAAAGAAGGCATTTGAAGGTTGTTGAAAAATGAAGTTTTGGTAAAACTGAAATTAATGAGTTCAAATGCTACTGCAGCATAGCTATACTCATACAAGCTTACTTTTAAGTTAATGTGAAAACAAAGAAGAAAGCATATATGTATTATGTTTGTAGGCGTTGCTTAATGCAATAAAACATTTCCATTATAGAATAGTATTTAATACTTACAATAAACAACTATTTCCGTGATAACTTGATTGAAAAATTGAGTTTGTTGATTGTATGCATGACATTTAACAGTTGATCCATTTAGAGAACGTGAAATACTTTGATACCTCCATGTAATTGCATTTAGTGAAGAACTTTCAAAGATATCAGAATTTGAAAAATTAGCCAATGGATATGATTCAACAGAACAAGTAATTTCTGCATTTTGACCTTCGTTAAAATAATAAATTTCTTGGAATTGCATTGATTGTGGACCATCTAATTTATAAGATTACAATTAAAAACAAGACATAAAGAAACATACAGTATACAAGAATGATGCAAACTTTGGTGATTGTATTAAGAGTCTTTTCATTAACAGCAGTACAACTGATTGTTGAACCATTTCTGCCTTTCTGAACTTCTTTCAACTCCCAAGCAATAGAGTTGGGTAACGCAATACTATAATCTGAAGAAGACTTTGAAAAATCAGCTTCAGGATATGAAGTTACATTACAGTTGATACTAATATCACCTCCTTCATTTACTGTATATATTTCTTTGAACAAAATATCTTCTGGCCCATCTTAAATATTTATTTTATCATTTGAAATGCAGATATCTTACAAATTTTTCTTGCACAAACAAAAATTATTCATTTAAATAATAATTATTATTTACAGATACATTTTATTGTTTCTATGGTTTTCAATTGACTACATGTGAAATTATGTAAAACAATATCGCATTTCATGAGAATGCTAACCATAGAAGGATAGTATGTATGTATTTGCTTAGAGGTACCAAAATTTAATAAATGTGTAAATAACCTGAAATGTGCAACCTTCGTTTGTATGAATTATGAATTAATTCTTTTAACAGTTCATGACTGAATTAAAAAAATACATGTTGTGACTGTTTAGATTTCACAAATGTAACTTTCCTAACCATTTAATGTTAACTCTATTTGATTTAAAAGAATAATTAAGTAACTTATATCTTAATGCTTATTTGAACATATCAATTCAGAGAAATTTGATAATTACATTTTTCATCTAATTTTTATGTCTAGAAGAGGAACTCTGCAAATATACATTTCAAAATAAATTTCATATAAATCAAGATTTGAGTTAGTATAATCTGAAAAATTTTTGCAATTTAATGTAGTTGCAACGAGGTAAACTGCACTCTATTTTGATTTCTAATGTCATTAACAGAAACCAACAACTTACAGAATATATCCAAATCAGAAGTTTTCTCTCTCAATTACTCCATTTTCAGCAATACATCGCAAAGTCGATCCTTGCTCTCTTAAGATGTTCAAAATTTGATAAGAAATAGAATTTCCACTCTCCTCCTTTAATAGAGAAGAGTTTTGATATAATTTCATTGAGTGAACTTCTGGGTTGGCTTCTACTGCTGAACATGCGATTGTTAGCTTATCACCCTCATTTACTGACAATTGGAGAGTTGCACGAACTTGGAAATACAATAGTTGATCCGACTTCATTTTGAGGCACATCAAAATAACAAAAAATACTTTCTCCTTTATAAAAATTACTGTCAGCATCATTCACCTCAAAAATTTCTCTATAATGCTTTATGGATACTTGTTCAGGAGGCTTTTTTGATACTAAATGTATGGTAACAATATTTATTTAAGTATAAAATAATAATAAATTGAATTTTTTTGGTATTGGCATTTATGCAATAAAATAATCAAAATAAGCTTCAAGAATGTAATCCTTATTGGTAAGAATTGCTTTACATATGGACAAGTGTTGTGTGGTACGGGTTTGCTGTACACTTATTACAGGCACCAGTAAAAAAAAACTGGAGCCTGTTCATGAGTTGAATTTCGCATATCCCTCGCATGTATAATAATGCAGATTCTTTAGTGCTGAATATGTGCAATAAATACTTCTTAAAGAATATATAGACATGCAGATTAGAGGAAATTTTCATTTATCATACCAATTTGATTCAGTTGAATTGGCTTAGCAGACTTCTCTGGCTGATAATGAATTTTTGTGATTACTTCTTGAATTACCTTGCAAGTGCAAACAATATATATATATATAAATTTCCGAAAGGTTTGCCTCTGACCGTCTGAACGCGAAAAAATGATGAGTGTAAAATTTTGAACTATTGAACTACTTGAAATAGGTTTAGAGGTGGCGTAAGCTCATTAAACTTTTCCAGTATGCGCAAATATACTATTTTTGTTAAAATAAATAATTGTAAGATAACATAGGTACTTTTAGACATCTCATTAGAACTTAGCATACAGATGACAGTGAATTGTAATTGAAGACAAATATATTGATGCCTAAGCAAAAATTCTACATCAACTCAGAATTCCGACATTTTGCATCCATATATTCATTTTTATCAAATAATTTTGAAAACTTGCATTAATTCAAATTTATACTTAAATGTTGTTTATGCAGATGCATTGATAAATTTGTCATATCTTTAGCTCAACAGAATATTTCATTCAAATTTCATATCAGTAAGCAGTTAAGGGGCCAGAACTCCCCGTGATAAGCAAGCACTTACTTTTCTCTACACACAAAGGTTTGCAAAAAAACATATCAAATGGAACCAACTACTGTAATTTGGCAAATAGAAATCATTTGGTCGACTAATCCGACTAATCCTAGCCAGGACGCCATCTGAAGATTGGGAATCTATTCTTGTAATTGAGTTAATGAGCAGTAATCAAAAGAAAGGGCTCGATTTCTCAGTGATATTTCTCATTTCACCGCAGTGAACAGCAGAACACCAGCGAAATCATTCTCCGAACTTCATCAAAGATGGTCATGGTTGTGGGCTTAACCGGAAAGTAATGAATTTCAAAAGCCACGCGGATTGCGGTGCAGGTGGACATTTTTATTTTGTTACATGTGTAATATTCAACTAATACAATTTTGATTATGCTACGAAATCTATATAACATAATAAATTTCACATCATTTACTCAATTAAACAAAAATAATAGATGGTCAATACATTTTTAGGCTTAATTACTAAGGCAACCTAAAAGTCAATATGGTGAATAAGGTCAACAAAAAGTCAAAATTTTGATATATTGTCAATAACGCCAAATTTATTGTTAATGGTCAATAATGTCAAAATTTTAAAATGTAGCTGAGTTAGTGAGTTACGCCCTACACATAGTCATTATAAATGATCATTCTTTCAGTTTGAAATCATAATTTTCACGAATTTTTTATAAAAGGAATGTCAACAAATTAATAGATACAGTTTAGCAGTGATTGGCCGAGATAATTAACATTAATGCTATTTATTTCCCCGCCAAATCAACATCAATATAACACTTAGCTTCGTTACTAACAGTTTGCTCTATTACATCAATATAGGAAACTTGGGAGTGGGAATTATAATTATAGACTATTTTAGCGGCTGAAACAGTTAGTAGCAGTAAACCAGACAAGCTCATACTGTGTCATGTGCACAACACGCAGCCCTTTTTGAACGCGTTTATGATCCTGCTATTGCAAAGGGGGCTCAAAAATGATAGACAAAAGCTGTGGAACATGGGCATTAGTATACTATTGCTTACGGCCAACGAGAAACATAGTTTCTTAGTCAGCCTTAAGAATGGCTGCATATGGTTAGGTGAGACATGTAGTTATTGTATTTAAGTTCATGTATCTTAAACACTTCTCATTGCAATTTGAATTAAGCTGAGATGACTAATCATGGACTGATGTTAATATTATTTAACCATAAGTTTAAGCTGTAAGACTTGAG
>CABFPE010000506.1:310858-332271 GCA_900660155.1 Hofstenia miamia | reverse complement strand
TAGTCTGACTATCAATCTATACATGTATGAAATAATAGATGCTTGAAACAACTGGATAGTTGAACATTAGGAATATATATCTATTACTAATTGTAGGAGACTTGACTATAATTGACTGAATAAATGACTTTGCATGTACTGTTATTAAATGTAAGTATAGGAAACTGCTATCTATTAATTAATTTACTAAGCCAGTAATTTTATGGTAATGACTACTTTAATATTATTTAAATGCAGTTAGTGTCAATGCCTGGTTGCTTTACTTAATCAAACCAACAAACAATTTACAAAATTGAGTTTAAGTCAGTTACAACTTGACATGAGTACACGCACTGAGCTAAAGTAAGGTACACATAATTAGTCCTTGTTGAGCTGAGATGGTGCAGTGGATTCAGTCAATCATTCATGAAGGAGAGAACTGTGATGTGGAGATCAGCTTCAGGCAGTAGCCCACAGATGATTCAAAGAGGAAACGTCACGTGGCTTCATCACCTAAATAGTGATGATTAGTACTCAATTAACCTAGCTAGTTAAGTAGAGAGGAAAAGCTTGGTGATTCATTAATGTAGTAACTCCTCACCCGCAATTTACTGAGTAGTGGTTATTAGCAATAATACATGGTGCAAATAGGCCAGGTGGAGGATGTTACATTAGCTGACATTGATTACAATTTCCCTGCTATTTCTTCATCTGTGGATAACTAAGTGACTTCAGCATTAATTAGCATAAGCAAGATCATCTCTTGATTTTTGTCAAACTCTTTGCTAATATAATTAATGTCAAAACCTACACTTATAAAATTGTACAAAGAATCAAAAAGAATAATAACCATGTGTTTACAGTTGGTTAATTATTTATTACATTACTAGTCTTAGTAATGTCCATTTCTTTCTTTTTTTGACCAACACACAGATTATGCCACATTAGCTATAAAAATATTCAATTTAGTTGTAACCATTGATAAAGAAATTTCTTCAGAATTCTTTTACATATTCTCTACTACAGTTTGATTACTTAATAGAATATCAAGCTAAACAATTAGTGTTTAGTACTGGTGAGCATCCATCACAGGAATGATTCCAGGTTCCTTGTGCTAAGCCTCAAAAGTGCGTTTATGTTAGGGTTACAGTTAGGAGTTCTTATATTTGCTTAGCTGACTATTGATAATTCTCTTACATGTATTAACAATAACAAATTCAAGATACAGCTAGTAAGCCAAAATTAGGGATTTATATTTACATTATTTTAGATCTAAATTGATGATTATAATGCGACCAATAATGTGACTGAGCATTAGGGTGGTCCTTATTTTTCAACTTTCAAAATTTTAACCTCCCACCCTATTATTTTAATCTACTATATGAATAAACATTATTGGTAAATTTTTTTCTTAATTGGTTAATATTTAGGGTATGCTCAATGCGAGTGAACTTTTGCATAACCAGCCTATAGAATAGATTGCCTGCTGTAAGTCAACATAATAAACATACATACTAAGCAAACAGTTTTATGTTAAACATTCCAACACATATTACAAATTACTGGTTTAGTTCCTGCAGTGCTTGAACAGTTGTCGACTTAGATGAGTCAGGAAAGCGCTGTCGATGTTCCTTAACAATTTGCAATGCAAACTGCATTTGGTCTTCATTTTTGGAGAGTAGCAAATTATATTCCTGCATCAGTGCTACACCACGTTCAGCAGTGTCATTTACTACACGCAGTTCACTGATGACTGATTCAGCTTCCAGGTAGCTCTTATTGATCAACCATGTACAAGGCTCTGCAGAGAGGAATGAATCTGGAATGCGCAGAATTTGGAAGAAATTCCTTGTATTGTGTGTAACAAAATCATGCAGCTGTTTGTTGTGGATTGTGGCATGGTCTACCGTAATGCGCTTCTGTGGTGGTTCATGTGTTCCTTGATGAGCGAGTGCATCTACCATGGCTTTTTTCTCTACTGCATCAATGTTACGATCAAAAAAGGCCAGTGCAATCAGCTCTTCACTTAGGTACCATAGCTGGCCACACAATTTCTTCATAGCAGCGACATGTGCTTCAGAACTGGATGAAGCTAAGAGTTTCAACAGACTCAGATCATTGGTTGGTGCTGCAGTTGGCAGATAAGACAAAAACCAGGACTTGATATAAGCCGCAACACCAAAGACACAGAAGTCTGCCAGACCTTGGAGCTCACGGTGTGTCATCCTGAAGCCCGCATCCCTGAAGATGTAAATTTTCAGAGCATAAATTAGCCGAGCCATGAAGCGTGCACGATGGATAGCACCTGGCTTTCTGAACTTCAAACCACGTGCAGGAATTCCTCCTAAGAATATTAAGGAGAGTTCAAGAAGTTCCCGATATTCTTCACGCTGGTGAGACATCCCAATAGTCTTCACGCTGGTGAAACATCTGAAGCAGGTCATCCAATACACTAGCAAGTGCTTCTGCGATGGCTTTAACTTCAATGCCAGGCTTATAATCAGTGACCACAATGTTTGGCCAGTAGGCTTTGAAGCGCTTAAATATTTGGATTTCAGGGCCACTTGAAGGTCCCATAGTTGTGGAAAAGGCTGCCTCAAGCATGATCTCATGCACATGATGTCTGCATGCTAGGTGAAGGACATTCCTGCCCAGGCACTGTTCAAATAGTGTGCATGCACCATTTATTCTACCAGTATTGCTGGATGTAGTGTCAAAACTGAGAGCTACGATGCTGTCAGCAATACCCCAATCAGACACTGTGTCCATCAGTGCATCAGCTATAGCCTTTCCACTCCCTGAAGACAGTTTAGGAACATAGAGTAGCTGTTCAGTACCAGATCCGGACACAATGATTGGCAGGCGATCAACTTTTCTATCTCCAGTAAGATCCTGCATAAGCTTTCCATCCCAATGAAGAACCATTGGTTTCTGGGGATTAAACTCTGATTTCAATGTGGATGAAAATGTAGCACGGTGCTTCTGACGGTATCGTCGAATAGATGACCTGTTGAGATTGTAGTCCTCAATGTTTTGGCCAGCTGCATGAATTACTGGAGCAATGAGCTGTACTGCTTGTCTATCACTCGTTTTTGTACGGTCAAGTGAAGACAGGATCTCAGGAGTTAGAATATTGGTGCGACCACGTTTTCGTTTGGGAAAACATTTGCCAACAGTAGCTCCTACCTCAGCTGAATCAATTGAATCATCTTCATTTGAAGATGAACCTGATGATTCCAGTGTAACCTTTCTATCAAGTGCAGCCTTTTCAGCTTGCTGGCTTTTCAGCAACTGAAGTTGGCGTTGTTTTCTAGTTGCTTGCTGTTCGTCTTTTCTGGCCAGGGACATATCAACGCCTGCCATTACTCCCTGCCTTCCTTTCTCTCATTGAGCCAACAAAAATTGCTTATCTTCTTCCACTTTCATATTCTGCAATGCATCCTGATGAGCGACATCAAACAGATCATTGAAGGTGTCTTTAAAGGCTTCCTCATTTGCAATTTGGGATGCTGTTCTTCGGGCCTTGTTCTTCTTAAGCCCCTCCCATTTTTTAACCAATTCCTCCAGATGAGAGACAGCATGATCAGAACGGCGCATAGGTATCCTTGCTCTGTCCCAGAACAACTGCACTTCTTCAATAACACTGACAGCTGCACCGTGTTTTGTCCTAGAAGATTTCAACTTATGAGTATAAAGCCGTAGCACATCACTGACTGATGGTAGTTTAGAACCGTGAAGAATTTCAACTGTTGAGCCAAGGAGATAAACCTCAGGTTTACTGCGTGTTGATACTGTTGCAGTATTAGACATGACTAGAAAATGTAGGCCTAATTACCTGTGATTCAGCTTTACTTTGTTACATGTTCAATTAAGATTATACACTAAAGAACAATATACATTACATTTTTATTATATATCTAGTTAATATACATATATAACCACAGTTTTGTTTTAATTCTAATGATTAATTACTAAAATAACATCATTTTCATGGCCAAGATGTAATTAATATGAGATGTGTAATATTTACAAGATTTCAGTTTAGTTACACATATATACAAATTTTTATCTTGCTTGAGCATACCCTAAATACAATCTAATCTTTGAAAAATTTTTCACTTTTTCATTTCTCTGGTAGGAGTACCAGATGGGATGGTGGAAGCTTAGAAAAATTTTAAAAAAAAATTCATTCCATATAAGGACCACCCTATTGAGCATGTATTGATTACTATATGTAGGATAGGAAGCTGCTAGATATTTAATTAATTTACTAAACCAATATATTTCAGTAATGGCTAAATGCAATATTTAGTAAGCATCTAGTAACAATTCAGGTTGCAAGTATACAGTACACTTTACAAATAGAGACTAAGTTGAGTTGTGTGTTGTTTTGTGTAAGCACCAAGTTAGGATAGGGTATACATAAGTTACATTGCTGAGCTGAGATGTGGAACTCATTCAACTGGAACATAGTGTAGAGTCACTCAGGGCCCTTTTGATTTTATTTTTATTTTTTGGCACTCTCTTTAATTAATTTGGTGCTATTAACATCATTTATTTAGTGATTTTTATTAATTTTCAGTAATTTGAACTTAGTTTTCAAATTTATTGTAATTGTCCCCTCAATTAAAGTGTATGCTTAATTGCTTGTTTAATTTGTGAGGGAAAGAGTGAATTTTGTAAGAACTGGTAAATATTTACATTTTCTCTGTATAAAATAGGGAACTTATTGTAGCAATCATCAAATAAATTTTGTTCTCACTGGATAACATTTGCTCTTTTATTTATCTTACATTACTAACCCTTTTTAGCATTGGTATTGATATGATAAATATTTGTTTGTAAGATCCAGCAATAATGTGGGAAGAACTCCACTGTGCCTGGGGCAATAACTTACTCCCTGACAGATGTGAGCCTGTATTGTGGTTGCATTAAGGCTAAGAATAGGTATAGGGAATAAAAGAACTTTATATTTGGTTGATTGTACATGTGTTATCATCACACTATGCAAATATAATATGCTGTTGGCATATGTGAATACATGGTAACTACATGTTATTTTATCTATTATTACATAAGATGAGATAACAAGAACAATGAGCCAAATTTATTGTTGAGCTAGAAATTAAACTTGAGACAAACAATTAGCACCTTGGTGAGTATGGTTGGATTCACTTGATTTGGCTTTGGTGTGATGCCATGTAAATTGGTTGCTAGCTGGAATGCCTTCTTGGAAATGGCATCAGTTCTTTTTTCTACATTGAAATTGGTCAACCACCAATCTTCATTTCTTTTGTTAGAGCATTTGTTGTTCTTGGCGATGGTAATTTCTGCAACCTTACTACCATTTGAGCTGCTAGACTATGCCCCATGATTCTACAATAGAAAGCCTGGTAGAGGATGTTACAATAAAGTATATACAATTACATGCACAATCACATAGTAATAATTTAAAGTAAATTAGCATGTTGAAACATGAATTAACCACAAAGCATTGATGGTAGAGGATTTCACAATCTTCTTAAGCTTTGCCAACATGAATGGAAATACAAAAGCAGTTTGAATTAATTGAATGAAACAGGACTATATGTAGTTGTCAAATTATCTTGCATCTTTTTTCTGCAGAAGTAGGTAATAGCTCATAAAAAATTGATTAAAATTATTTTAATATTTAATAATAGAAACATTTCAATATACTGTTTAATTTGTTTCTTGTAAAATTGTTTAGAAAGCAGTTGCTGAAGTACTTTAGAAATTATTAATAAATTTCTTAAATTGTGTAAATTTAGCCAGAATTTTCTAAATTTAAGTGAAATGTTGGAAAAATTTTAAATTTGACAAAAAATACAGTTGGTACTCTAAAGGAATACTGAATATCTCAAAATGAATATCAAAAATCTCAAAACAGATACTGAGAAAATGTAACTTGGAAACCTTTGTTAGCTTTCATCCAATAGCAATCACTATGAAATCATATGTTGATAGCATTTAGGCACAGAATTTAAAATTGTAATTTTTTAGGGGTTGTGACTGCAGCTCAATATTCAAATATAGGGCAAATTTAGAAAATTTAAATTGGATTTCAAAAATTTTTTAACTAAACATGAATACAGAAATTAATTGCTTTTTAAAAATAAAGACATTTACAATAATAATATGATTGTCTCTTTAAACTATGTCCCATATACATCTGTTACAAACTATATATTCAGTATCTGTTTTGAGATATTCAGTATTCATTTTGAGAAATTTGGTATTTGTTTCAAGTACCAACCAAAAATACAAGTAGGTCAAATCACTTTTTTTATTTCAAAAGTAGGATAAGTCTAATAAATGAAAGCAAATTTGTAAATAATATACAAAAGGGTGATGGGACATATTAGAAATAGGCTCATCATCATTTAATTGGGCTGAACTATTAGTATTACCTCTAAAAACTATGAAAAATACAATGAAATCACAAAAAGAAATTGTGTATACAATTAAGAATGCATTAAATTACATTATAATTCCTAAATAATTGAAAAATTCTGTGTAAATACAAAAAATAATTAGCTCTCTTTCTTATTTTAGCATTTCTATTGAAAAGCAGATAAGTGTAATCATGAAAAATATGATAAAATGTAGAAATGAAAAATTAGGTTTACCTTCCAAGAAAATCAAGGATGCTAAGAAAAAATGAATACATAACTCCCTTTTGTATTTTATTAGGCTACCTTATATTTATGCAAGAAGAATAAATTTAACAGAACATGAAAACAAATGCATAATAAATAAATTTTAAAGGACTTAAATCATTAATATTGTTAAATAATTTGAATATTGAATAATTACTAATTGTTAATGCTAATTGTTTAGACAAATTAAATGATAACATGCCTATTTCTAACATGTCACATCACCCTTTTGTATATTTGCTTACAAATTTTCCTTTTGTATTTTATCAATTTTTACTTTTGAAATACAAAGAATGTGACTGACAAACCAGGGTTTGGAATGTCAAGTCCATTGAGAATTAGTTTCATTTTTAAATTATTACTAGTTTATCTTATAGTTTATATTTCCTCTATATCAATTTTTGGAGAAAGAGAAGATGGGGGAACATGGAACACAGATGACAAAGGATTGAATACAGTAATGTTTTACACAATTTTTTAAGCAATTTATATTAATATTTTACAATATAAACAAAATTCTCTTTTTGGAAACATCAAGACAGACAAAACACTAAAGAAGACATTTAAAAACCACACAGTTTAATGCTATTAAAAACCAAATATTAATTAAAACTGTGCTAAATAACAAAAAATTATAGTATATTTTTAATGAAATCCAAAAGTCCATACTACAGGAAATTAAAATCAAAAAGGCAATTTCTTGTTTTGAATCAATTTGCAGAAAATTAGTTTTGCAATACATGGTTCAATTAAGATCCAGCAAATTTCACAGAAAACAAATCTCATTTAAAAATACTATTATAGTGAAAATAGACATACTTTATACATGATTACATATTAAAATGATATGAAATGTCAAAAATTTAAATTCAGCTATATATGGGGGTGATGACTATGTTAGGCATTCACAACTAGCCCAAATCTTAATCAGAATCTAGCCCTAACACTAACCAAAAAATTGTTTATTAGTAGCTAAACATGGGGAGAACTCTCTCCATTGGGACACTTGTGGCTATTTGCCATGTGGAAATGAAGTGATTCTATTTGACGCCATCTAGCAATGAAATATTTTTTTGAGAAAATTAAATTGAGCAAATTAATTTTTAGACAATTTGTTTAGAACAAAGTGAGAATTTTGATTTTTAGGATTTAGGCAAAGTGATATTTTTGATGACAAATTTCATTTAGGGCGTTTTTGTTGAAGCAATGTTTAAACATGCAACACCATGTTTTAAGGAAAGCAATTCATAGATCCAAAACCCAAATATTTCAAATGAAAAATGATGTGGTATTTTCATTAGAGCATTCTTAATTTTGATCAAACCAAATATGCAAGAGGAGGATAACAACAATTTCTTTAGCAATTGTGTGGAAATTGTAAAAGCACTAACTACACAATAACTCTGAGTGACAAAGTTCACTATTAGACAACCTTCAAGTTTCCATCTTCATTCTAAAATATGACGGCACTTCCACATCCACCCAGGAGGTGGCCATCAGAAATGTGTTAAGCCATTTATTTACTGGATAATGAATATGTAAATTTAATAAAGTAGTTACCAAAGCACCTTTTAATGTTCTAATGTATTTAAGACTAAGCATATATCAATGAAGAACCATAACAAGGTTTGTCAAAGACACACACTAGGATGAATATGTAAAAATTGAGGACAACAGCAGTAAGCAAAATAGGTTGCAATGCCACCATTTGAAAAACTCTACGATAACTTTCAAATCAAAATGGCATTGAATAAATTTACTAAATTGCATTGAACTATTCATTCAAAAACAAATTTAACAATTTCTAATAATACTGTAACAATACTTTTGATTGGTATAAATGTATGACGTATTATAGAACTTAATACAGATTATAGCCTTGACATATTAAAATTTTTCGTCGTAGTTTATTATATTTACTGTATGTTTGCAATTAGAAATTTATATATTTTTATTAAAATTTTTAAATATGCTTACCAAAGTATAACATACACCCTTTTCAGTTACAGAAAACTTTTATCTAAGAGCTGAATTACATGTATATCGGTAAACTAAAAAAAAAACTATACTGATTCAAATATTAATTTTTTCAAAATTTTGAGGATGTCAGATTGTTCCTCGTAAAAAACTGGTCTAGAAAAGTTTATTGGATGAGTCATCAAATTTTTTTTGAAAAAGTCCCCTAAAGTAAAATTGATCCCAATATTAAAGGATGTCAGATTGTTCCAATTTTTTAAAAAATCAAGAAAGAAGTACTTGATTTACCATCAAATTTTTTTGAAAAGTCCACTAAAGTAAAATACCAATCGGGAGTTCCAATTTTTTAAAAAATCAAGTCAGAAGTACTTGATTTACAATAAAAAATGTATAGATTTACATAAATGTACATCTATTTCTTGCATTTAGGTTAAAAATAGGATATACTTTTGGATCGTGTAATTTGTTAAATAATAGTTGATTATTTTATGAATTTCAAGTTTTCTGTGCTATTCTTCTTAAATATGTACCGCGCGCTACGAATCTGGTTAATTATGCAAATTTATTGGTCTATATGCATTATTTTTACGCTTTTTACGTATGTTATTGCATTTCTCATCGTTTTTTACCTTGCATTAGTGTTTATTTTATCGGCGTGTTCCGCGTGCACCCTATTTTGTACCTTCGCCCTAAATGTTCGCCCGAATTGTAAATATACTATAATTGTTTGTCATTTAGCATAGTTTTAATTAATATTTCGTTTTTAATCGTGTTAAACTGTGTCGTTTTGCACGTTTTGACGTTTTCTAAAAATTTGAGGGTTTTTTAAAGAGATTTTTATGTATATTCCAACATATTAATTAAGAATTCCGTAAAAACATTACCGTCATCAATCCGTCGGCATCCGTGTTCTCCCGTCTTCACTTTCTCCTCAATTTTTGCAGTTTAAAATTTCTAGTTGATATTGTTAAATATAAGTAAGTTTTATTTAAATATTTAAAGATTCAATTTTTTTAGATCATTAGGATAGTGGAATCCAGAACAAGCTCGTATTTCCGCCCTTTCTCAGCAGAACATCATTAATATAATAATTAAAATTATTTATAAGAATTATGGTAAGTTGTATTTTACATTTTCAATACGATTACATGGAAGTTCTAAGCTCACTCATTATACCTCATGACAATAATTGGAAGAATTTCAAAATTGCATGCAATAATTTATGAAGAACAATATCAAAGAATATAATACACTTCAAATGCTGTGAAATTGTATTTTTGCAAAATATATTTTGGTTTTAGGACTTTTTTGATATATTGGCCTTAATGAATATATCAATAACATTTGGTAGATATCTAACTTTTTTGTATGCCGAAAAAAAGAGTTTCAGGATTACAAACTCTGCTAAAATTCCTGCGTGAAAGTTAGTTTTAGAATATCTATGACAAATATTTTTTAATGTTGTATTTTAACAGTTATCATGTTTGTTATTTCAATAATAACTCCATTAATTTTATATATTTTACGAATTCTATTCGTTGTTTTGAGCATTGGAAAAAACAAAACAAAGGTACATATCTATTAAAATTTTGAGTGAAAATTTAATCCTACCAATTGCGACAAGACAAAAACTTAATGGGTATTTAAATATCCACTAAGATGAAATCGGTTAATGGAAAAAATTTTTATCATTTTCACAAAAACAATTTAATCATGGTATTAGTACACAGGAGGCTATCACGACTTTCTGTCCTTTCGTTTGAATACTACATATTTTTTTCCAATGTAATTTTGTGCATTAAACAATTAGACATGTAGATGTTTCCCATTTAGATATTCAATAGCAGTTCTGAACTACCAATCAACCAGTGGAAACTCCTTTAGAGAAATAGTAAATTGTAAATTTTGCAATGAAAACACTTGGTCTTACCTACAAACATTGCATTTATTCGCTACACAAGATATTTTTGTTTACACTAAATTCAACATGTGTTTCATTACTTAGGAGCCTAAGGTAATTATTTGGCAATTCTACTCTAAAATCATAACTGCTTTAAAATCTTTTAATTCTATTTTTCAAAAGGGATGCTCGTAAGACGAATTGTGTTTCTTATTGCTCGTTAGGTGGCGTTGTTAACTATAGCAAAAAAATATTTCTTTACATTGCTTTCGCAGATAATTTCGAAAAACTTCGAAATACAATTTTCGTTTCAATATCGGCTCACTAAAAGTTGTATTTCTTGGTAACGAAATCCACAATCTCAAATGAACGGATCAATCCATCCTAATTATGAAGAATTACAGGACTATTCTCAGTACGACACTAAAGCAAACAGCATTCAGTTTCCAAATAGTAGATACTTGATTAAGTTTTCAAAACAATCTTGAGAGGCGCTTTGTTGAGCAAAATATAATTATAAAAAACGTATGTTGACTTCCTTATAGAATTCTATAACAATTACACTCATTTATATATAAAAACTTTTTAATTGTTATTTTGATTAGAATATGCCTTGCTGCTGACATTGTTTGTTAATTTCATGCCAGAAAATCATTAGTTAAGAAAATATAGTGCTATTCAGTTATAAAATTTATCTAAAAAGCTTAAATATAACAAAAAATTTCATGATAATTCGTGTTATTCGAAAATATGTTTCACTCTTTTCCATTTAATGCATACAGACATTTTGCGTCGTCCAGTTAAATACTTTTTTATATAAATTTTTGAATCATAGTCGCAATATTGATTTCCTTCGAAATTCAAATACACAAAGCGCATCTGCGTTTATACATATATATATATGTATAAACGCAGATGCGTATATATACATATATATATATATATGTCGCTCTTTGTTTAACCCTCAACATAAATATCTCGCTTTTTGTTGCAATTTCATGTATATCTAGATGTGTATAAGAGACGCACATATATCTCGCCTTTTGTAAAATTTACAAAAAAAATTTTCTCCCAAAAATAGACTTACTAAAGATTTGCTCATTATTTGAATGTGAATGATTTTGCGTTATACCCTAAAATAGCCTTAAACATTTTGCTACTATTAAGTAACGTAGTTTAGCCTATGTGAAAAATATCAAATGAGTTAAATTTGTTTTAATCTTCGTTTTAATCGTATCAGAGTTGCTGATGGAGTGATTTCAGTCCCGGGTTCAATCCAACATAAGCTAAGCCTAGCCCTAACCCGCCATAGCTAAAATCATTACAAGAAAATTTTTATATAATAATTTAAAACATGTAATTGAAATATTAGTTAAATTAAAAACATTTGACATCAATTGAACAACTCCATAACTAAATCTTATTTATTATTTTTTGATGTAGAATTATACTAATTAATGACATAATTCTTGTTATAAAATATCAAAGTAAGAGAATGTATGTATATTACAAATTTGAAAAAAATCTGGACCCATGCACATAAATTGCAGGACTGGACCTGGCCTGTTTGGTCGTTTAATTTCTAGGAGTCCTAAACTTCTGTAAAGTAAGTCAAAAAAATTTAATAATTTGCTTACTTTTTAATTACTTGTTCACTGCCGTAAAAGAATGCAAACCATTGTTTAACAGACAAAAATAATTAAAGAAAATCGAATGTATTTATGAAAATTGCAAATTTACAATATTAAAACATTATTTAATGTAGTATGCGAATACCATCTAACAATTTATTCAGATGCTTAAAATACAATGTCTTAGCAATACGATGAATATTAACACATTAATCCTTTATAGTTTGAAATTATTGGGTGATAAGAACATTGTCGTACTATAAATAGAAGATGCTTCATATTCAAAACATGTCAGGTCTATATAACTACAATCAATCGTAATTCAACCTTGGTAAGTAATGTCTTTGCAACACATTTGTGTAAAAACCGAATTATTCACACAATTGAAAATTTTTCACATATGCATGATTTATGGTAACATAAAAAAAACGTTATATGTGGTTAATTCCATAATTATTGATTTTATGTATCGCCTCTCTGTGTAATAAATTGTCTGTGACTATAACATTGAAATGAATATTTTTTGCATTAATTTGCACAACCAGCCTAAAAGCCTTAATTGCCTATAAAGTGCACGATTCATGATACATTTGTTTACGCGNTAAAGTACTTCTTTTCACGCAGAATTTTATCGATAACGCTTCTTCTCAAGATTTTGAAGTTTCGCCCCTTTTATTAGGTATGTATATTATATTCTAATTGTATGTTTTGTCTAAGCTTACTTTTGCAAGGTTTTGTTATCATTTTACACTAAATTTGAACTTTTGTAGTTTTCAAAGTTGGGTACTTGGCAAAATTTTAATCATTTTCTTTCCTTTCATACCATTGTTTATTTTTCTGAAAAAATTAAAAATCTAGTGGCTATAGGAATACGTTATAAGTAGAATCGGAGATATATTCCATTTTATGTAGCAAAAAGTGCTAAAATATTCGATAAATATATTCAGAATTGTATTTAAAAAGAATATGCTCTTACTGCTTTAACAGAAATATTTGGCATATTTTAACATAAGTTTTTCAGCTTTGAGAGTAATCGTTTAATCTTCACAGTTGTGAGCGGGGGTAAATTCACTTCGATTTTTTCCCTCAATNATTTGTTTACGCGCTTCTTTATTTAATCTAGATACTAAATTCATTTTTCACTGAAACTGTAAAACTAAGCAATGAAACATATTCGTAACATATAATTGCAATATTTAAGAAATTCATATTGTTAAAAATATTGCTGTGCCCAATTATTTTAGCAAAGCTCTTTTGAAATTTTTTATATAAATACATTTTCATTGACGACTATAACGTTCTGGTGTAAAAATTTGTGACCTATCTATAGTAAGTAGTGCTAGCAATTGTATATTAACTGGAATTTCCCTTTTACATTGCAACGTGTTGTAATGTGCAGGAATTAAAACGACATACATATATATATATATCCTACGTAATTTGTCATTTCAACTTATTTCATACATTTGTTCACACTGATTTCCAATTAATGCTGCCAAATTATCTTAAATATTTTTGAATTTATTTTTTAGATAAAGTACTTCTTTTCACGCAGAATTTTATCGATAACGCTTCTTCTCAAGATTTTGAAGTTTCGCCCCTTTTATTAGGTATGTATATTATATTCTAATTGTATGTTTTGTCTAAGCTTACTTTTGCAAGGTTTTGTTATCATTTTACACTAAATTTGAACTTTTGTAGTTTTCAAAGTTGGGTACTTGGCAAAATTTTAATCATTTTCTTTCCTTTCATACCATTGTTTATTTTTCTAAAAAAATTAAAAATCTAGTGGCTATAGGAATACTAGGAATACGTTATAAGTAGAATCGGAGATATATTCCATTTTATGTAGCAAAAAGTGCTAAAATATTCGATAAATATATTCAGAATTGTATTTAAAAAGAATATGCTCTTCCTGCTTTTACTGAAATATTTGGCATATTTTAACATAAGTTTTTCAGCTTTGAGAGTAATCGTTTAATCTTCACAGTTGTGAGCAGGGGTAAATTCACTTCGATTTTTTCCCTCAATAAAGCTTTTGTCTTCTTGCCGAAGTTTTCTATAAATTTGTTGAAATATCTCTATAAGGATCACATTAAATTAATACTTTTTTTTACCAAACTATCTTAAAATGAAATACGATTGCATTAAATCTATTTCATTATATATGTTAGTATTATAAGGGTATTATATTTATTAGTAGTGATTTAATTATATTAGAATATTTAAATCATTTGGGAATATAGAAGCATTGAAATTTCAAGTAATCTGTATTGGTTACAGGCTTGAATATCTAGACTAATTTCTGGGTTAATATTTACAAGTGTGAAAGTTATTTACTTTTCCAAATGCAGAGTTTAATTACTCTGTATAGTCCTTGATATATGTTTTTCTTTTTTGTACTTTATTTGTTAATTATGCATTTTTGAAACTACTTGAATTGTAAACAAATTTTAATCATAAACTCCACAGTAAGTGTTTTAAAATACAAATAGTGTTTTTCTCGTTTTGAAGGATATTGACACATTTCTTTAAATTTCANGGGGTAAATTCACTTCGATTTTTTCCCTCAATCAAGCTTTTGTCTTCTTGCCGAAGTTTTCTATAAATTTGTTGAAATATCTCTATAAGGATCACATTAAATTAATACTTTTTTTACCAAACTATCTTAAAATGAAATACGATTGCATTAAATCTATTTCATTATATATGTTAGTATTATAAGGGTATTATATTTATTAGTAGTGATTTAATTATATTAGAATATTTAAATCATTTGGGAATATAGAAGCATTGAAATTTCAAGTAATCTGTATTGGTTACAGGCTTGAATATCTAGACTAATTTCTGGGTTAATATTTACAAGTGTGAAAGTTATTTACTTTTCCAAATGCAGAGTTTAATTACTCTGTATAGTCCTTGATATATGTTTTTCTTTTTTGTACTTTATTTGTTAATTATGCATTTTTGAAACTACTTGAATTGTAAACAAATTTTAATCATAAACTCCACAGTAAGTTTTGAAGGATATTGACACATTTCTTTAAATTTCAGTTAGCTTCTTTTTATAATAACTGGGAAATGGACAGCAGAAAGTTTAGTTGGGCAACACCAGCTTCAGATTAAAATTACTGAAGATATCTAAACTTAATCATGAAAGAATTTCACCTAAAAATCAAAATGAAATGTACATTAAATTTAACATTCAGTTACAAAACATCCATAAATTATTACTCCATAGCAATAAAAATTTACTATTTGTATTGAGCGACTTGCCCACAATTGAGAAAATAATTTACAAAATAGTATACTTTCATGGATAACTTCACTTTGAATAATGAATAATTAACACATGTAACAAAACTGTTAATTAGTACAGTCGTATTTTTCGAATTGAAATGAAATTTCTCAACCTCATGCAACCCATTTATATGATTTTCACTGTTTTAGATTTCATGTTGATAATATAAGTAGCAACAAGGCCATTAAAAACTTAGAAAATCTAGTTTAGGATTTTATGAATTTTTGCTGCTTTATTCAGTTAGGTCAACAGTTTTGTATAGATATCTTGGTAGGAAAGCATTAGCGCCTAGAAACCCGGTCTATGCTTGAAAAAAATATACTTGGGTAAAGTATGGAACTGATCCTGAATTCCACCTTAGTGAATTTCTTATTTAATGAATGGTATGCTATTCGATATTTAGCTATTTCAATTTGGTTAATGGTAAAGAATTTTGTCAAAAATCAGAAACGTGAAACCGGCCTTTGCTGGGTTTTTGCGCTAACACTCGTTGGGGAATACATTTAAGGTTACGACACCAAAACATGAAGTCCTGTAACCAAATTTCTCATTCGAGAAAAACATACAAATGTGTTCAGTTAATATCTCTATATGTAGTTAATTCACATGCGATAGTAAAACTGTTTGCGAATGTAAATATGACACTTGATGAGTGGAGGAAATTATATTTCTTTCTAGTCGATCTAACTCAAAATTGGGAGTTTTGTGGGTGCCACCTCTGTTTTGCAACATAATATTTAAGCATTGTATTAAATCATCAAGTTGTACACTTAATTTACGTTCCATTTTAGATAAAGAGACCATAGTGCATAAAAAATATCATTTACATTTTTATCTTAATGTTGTTAGTCAACATCAAACTCTCTTTCCCCAGCTAACGGAACAGTATTTTAAATTCTTGAAATTTATACATTCTCAAAATTCCACTTTCAGAAAAGCTCAGTGAGCTAAAATACAAACCTAACTTCATCCATTTTCTTCAATTTTGTGTGCTTAGTATCAATTTAAATTTTAAATATTCAACTCAATTTCAAGTTCCACTTATGTATTAATTCTATGCATTCCGCATTTTTGCAGACTGTCATACATTTATAGTTAATTTTAAAATTGCGTACATGGTTGTAGATTTATATTTATTGGCACCGCTTTTTAAGGACAGTTTAGAAAAATCCATTAAAAAGTTTTATTTTGCTTGAATTATGAACTGATTTGTTTAGCGTATTTCTCGTTTTAAATCAGATGCTAAGTATCGTTTTGCCTCGGCAACGCACGCATCTGTTATTACTGAGAAATATATTTCTTAGAAGCATTTCTGTGTTTGCGAAATTTCGATAGAGGGAGATGAGTGCTACATAAAATTTCGTCAAATGTGTATGCTAATTTCAATTATATTTTTATTACATTGTTTGGATTTGGACTTGATAATAAGCTTGCGGTTGAATTTCAAGATTTGCGAAATCACGGCAAATTATAATCCAATTTTAAGATATACTAAACAAGGAATCTTTAACTCTAACACTAGTAAACAAGAATCAAACCTACAGTGCATACTATGTACATTACCCCATAAATAAACTAACTAATAGGACTTTTATATACGTTTATTCGTTTTTGCTAATATCTAAATTTGATTTTTAGTTTTTTTCTGAACATTAGTCCAAAATACATAAAGTGGTTCTAGCAAGATCTTTGGGTTTAAAATATTTAGCATTGCCACTTTTTATTTTTCAAATCAATTTTTTATCTACTTTAATTTTTAAGTACCCAATTGGATATTTAATGTTTACAGAAATTACGAATTTAGGCTTGTAATAGCTTTCAATTTAACATGTAGTTGTATTATTGTGTATGATGTAATGTCATTGATATTCTTAATATATTGCATTGGTAATTTAGGCAATCGGATGTTTTTTGGAAGAAAAGATGGGTTGTGTTTTGTAATTAATAATGTTAGACCCTTCATTACAAAATGCCATGCATCGCTGTAAATGTAGAATAATCGTCAGGGCATCCAAAAATATGATTTTAAATTTTCTAGATATAACCTTAAATTTTTGACAAATATATTTCTAGTGTGACTAGAAAAACCAAAATATCAAATAGACAAAGTTGGAATGATAAAGTATTTCTAGAAATTGCTTGAGTAAAAATTAAAAATGCAGTGTACTTCCAAACGCTTGTTTATCATTAAGAAGTTTTTGCAACACTGTGTGATGTTGCCTGACTACTTTTGTTTTCAGTAATGGCATATGTCACTTTTGTTTGTTTTTTCGAGGAGGAAGGCCCTAGCCGGATTTTCACGGACCATGAACAATACGTCGTATTTACCTGGTGAAACCTAGCTTGTAATTTCAGACCATTTTGTTACCTCAAAACAGTAGAAACAATATTTACAGGAAATATCTTCAGTATCCCTAATTCAGACTTGAAAATCTGGGCCAATGAGTCTGAACGAAATTTCTCGATAGCTGCTTCATTCATATGTAAACAAATATGAAGATCAGAGCATTTGGTTCTAGTGGATGACGCCGGACCACTTAGATAACCTTCAAATGTAAGAAAATGAAATCAACAAATATGTACACATTATGGCTAAGGACCTCGATATTTAAGGCCAATTTTCTTCAAGATCATAGATTCAGGGTCAATGTTTTTCGGACAACTTTTAAACTTGGTCTTTCTTTGTATGTCAAAGTTACCCCAGTTTTACGGTTGGTACTTACTACTTGAATATATGGGTACTAATCATAAAATCTTGACTTTCTAAATAATACGAATAGAAAAAAACGCGACTTTCATAACTTGAATGTCCTAATCTTCCTCGGTAAGCCTTAGAAGATGGGATTTAGTTAAATGAGGTTTTATTTGAACAACATATGAGATTTGAGTAGAAACGATCCATGTCCGGATTACATGTAAATATGTTGTGATTCAAAAACGAAATATCACGGTTTAATTGCTGGCCTTAACTTGCAGATGAATTTTAAACGTTTCATGTATAAAATTTTGAATGTTTCGGATTCGAGGGACAATTTGATTTCATTTGATTCTTCTCTGTAATTTCAAGCGTTGTTAATAATGGAATACCATGTAAAACTCTGGTACTATGGTATCAGAATTTATGCACAGATCACATTTGTAAAATTGATCCGAAGTAGAATCATTAACATTGAAGGCAGTCAATGGAGTGCACTTAGTCGAATCCCCTGTATGTAGCAAAAGGTGCAAAGCAATTGTTGCACTCTTCTCCAGTTCCAGTGGGAATGAAAGTTGAAGTTGCATCATTCTCCGAATTTGAAGCATTCCAATAGAACCGGACCACTCAGAATTGTTTTTCTTCCTCGCGTTGTCTCCTTATCAATTTCACTTTGATCGCGAAGTAATTCGATAAGAAAAACATAATGATAATTCAGAGCAGTTCGCATCAGCGGCAGTGGCGTCAGAAAAATTCCTTTAAATGGCGCTCGTGAATTCAGAGGATACAGTCCATTAACCTTTAACCCAAACTGACGCTTGATAGTTAAGTATTTCTTCACCTCATTTACAAGTACTAAACAGCACTCAACACTTACCTTTTCAAAGATACTCCGATGTTTAAAGTTGCCCGATCTGTCGGTATTTCATAAAGAAACCCTTTGGAAACCAAACTGACTTTGCATCTGGTAAATTTCCTAATTCTTTTATCTCTTCGTTTAACTAAAACGGATTCAATTTTCAGTAATTTTTGTAGTAAATCAGTTATTTGTATTTTTGTTAAATATGTATATGGTGTGTCTAATAAGTTCCTGAACTGTTACTATATCTCTTTCAAAACATAAAAATATTCCACAAAAAAACATTTATTTACAAACAATAATCACCATGGGACTCAATAACACTTTCACTGTACCTGAAAAGTTTTTCAAATTCAGATTGATAGCGTTCAAGTGCACCTGCTGCATTGCCTGCAGCGAATGCTGAACCATCTCTTCCCCACTTGTAAAATGATGATTTCGAAATGTTTCTTTAAGAATTTCGTTAACCCATCGATCACAGAGATTTAGGTCTGGGCTGTATGGTGCTTGTCTTACAAGTATTGTTTTGCGACGTTCGAAAAAATTGGCAGTAGACGCAGCTGTATGGCATCGAGCATTGTCATGCTGCCACCATAAAGAAGACAATGTTTCTTATGCTATCTTTGTTACAGTCTAACTCCAGGGAAAGCATTCTCAGGCTCAGGTGTAGATCGGCTTCAAGAAGCTGTTTTACTCGAGCAACATTTTCAGCTATAGGCGATGAAATGGGGCGTCCACATCGCTGATCATCATCAATCGAAACTCTTCCTTGGCTGAATCGTTTCCACCATTCAAACTCTGTTGTACGTGAAGGCGGATTATCCACACCTGATTCAAGCAGTTGCTGATATATTGTTGTAGCTGAGAGACCTCGTTTGAATTCGATGAAAATGTAACTTCGAAATTTTTTTTTAGATAGCATTTTTTGACGCTGTAGCAATATGTGAAATGCTCACAAAATGAAAATGCACAATATTTGATGTTGCAATTTGTTGTGGTTACTGCTCAATAATATACTAACTTACACATGGTTTAAATAACTTTTGAACTAAATATTGTAAAAGTTACATTATTAGTCCGGGAACTCTTTAGACACACCATATACTTTTATTGTAGTTATTAAAGTGCAGTTGTAGATATTTTCGAGTGGGAGGTGGTTAAATTTTTTCCCAAAAATTATTAAACAAGAATTTTATTTACAAGTTGTTTACATCTTGCAAAAAGTGCAAGGAATTATGAAATTGTTACAAAAAAATGTAAATAGTTATACACGTGAAATCCAGTGTTTTAAAAATGCAATTTATTCATGGGAGAGAATATTTTTGAAGAATGAAATTATTTCTGTCTTACGAGAGACTAATAAAAATTATCACAACTTTCATATAGAAGGTCTGCAATTTCATGTTTAGATATTTTTGAAAATTGGGGAGGGGTTGTCCGCTAATCCTAATCCCCTAAAATCGTGCCTGTATTTATTGTAGATATGGAAGTGGGGTGGGTCAACCCATGGGGCAGGATTTTTGGGCAAAAGTGGGCCAAAACATTCTTGGTTTGAGAAAACGGAACCAAAAAATTGTCAATTTTGAGCATGTAAAAGTAATTTTCTTACATCAAAATTTTTGTCGCATTTTGAAAAACAATTAGCATGCATTTCTAACTATTGGTGAAATTTTATTAAATAATACCAAGAAGATCTATTTTATCTGATTTGTCATCAATAGGTTCTGCAATTAATCTTGCATAAATATATTGCATAAAATATTAGCATTAAATTAAAATATAAGCTTTAAAATAAAATTATATTTTGCTATTACTAATGTTTTTAATATGGAATGCCATCACGTTTCTGATTAAATTCTTATTGGTAGTGATATTAGAAATGGCATTTCAAAAAATGATTCTGTATCTTCTAGGCAGTAAGGATTCAAAATATTTGGCACTTGTGGTGTGGTGCAGAACAAATATGGGTTAATAATAGTAGTTTTTGGAGCAGAAATTTTTGGGTGGGGACTTTCGGGCGGGAGAAAATAAGGCGTGAGGCAATGAGGCAGAGCACAAAGTCTGTGGCAAGGGGCAGCGCAGTTCGCAAAAATCTGCCCCACTTCCATCTCAGTTGTATTGCCAGTAGTTTTAAAAAAATGTTTCACATCCCGGTTTATAGCTGATTTTAACAAATTTGCTCAAATTTTATCCATTTCTTCGTTTTTAAGTGCACTTCATTAACAAAGAATTTGATTTTGTTATTTTCCTATTTGAATTGATGCAATTTCAATATAGCGTCTGAATGAGAAAAACAGCAGTGTATGCTCTTAACTTATTTCCCTAAATGTGTAATATTTAAAATATAGTTTGCCTACATTTTCTATTACGTAGTTTCTTCAATACATAAAACTG
>CABFPE010000506.1:294139-310688 GCA_900660155.1 Hofstenia miamia | reverse complement strand
GATTTAGGTCTGGGCTGTATGGTGCTTGTCTTACAAGTATTGTTTTGCGACGTTCGAAAAAATTGGCAGTAGACGCAGCTGTATGGCATCGAGCATTGTCATGCTGCCACCATAAAGAAGACAATGTTTCTTATGCTATCTTTGTTACAGTCTAACTCCAAGGAAAGCATTCTCAGGCTCAGGTGTGGATCGGCTTCAAGAAGCTGTTTTACTCGAGCAACATTTTCAGCTATAGGCGATGAAATGGGGCGTCCACATCGCTGATCATCATCAATCGAAACTCTTCCTTGGCTGAATCGTTTCCACCATTCAAACTCTGTTGTACGTGAAGGCGGATTATCCACACCTGATTCAAGCAGTTGCTGATATATTGTTGTAGCTGAGAGACCTCGTTTGAATTCGATGAAAATGTAACTTCGAAATTTTTTTTTAGATAGCATTTTTTGACGCTGTAGCAATATGTGAAATGCTCACAAAATGAAAATGCACAATATTTGATGTTGCAATTTGTTGTGGTTACTGCTCAATAATATACTAACTTACACATGGTTTAAATAACTTTTGAACTAAATATTGTAAAAGTTACATTATTAGTCCGGGAACTCTTTAGACACACCATATACTTTTATTGTAGTTATTCAAGTGCAGTTGTAGATATTTTCGAGTGGGAGGTGGTTAAATTTTTTCCCAAAAATTATTAAACAAGAATTTTATTTACAAGTTGTTTACATCTTGCAAAAAGAACAAGGAATTATGAAATTGTTACAAAAAAATGTAAATAGTTATACACGTGAAATCCAGTGTTTTAAAAACGCCATTTATTCATGGGAGAGAATATTTTTGAAGAATGAAATTATTTCTGTCTTACGAGAGACTAATAATAATTATCACAACTTTCATATAGAAGGTCTGCAATTTCATGTTTAGATATTTTTGAAAATTGGGGAGGGGTCGTCCGCTAATCCTAATCCCCTAAAATCGTGCCTGTATTTATTGTAGATATGGAAGTGGGATGTGTCAACCCTTGGGGCATGTGAGTTGGGCGGGTCAACCCATGGGGCAGGAGTTTTGGGCAAAAGTGGGCCAAAACATTCTTGGTTTGAGAAAACGGAACCAAAAAATTGTCAATTTTGAGCATGTAAAAGTAATTTTCTTACATCAAAATTTTTGTCGCATTTTGAAAAACAATTAGCATGCATTTCTAACTCTTGGTGAAATTTGATTTTATTAAATAATACCAAGAAGATCTATTTTATCTGATTTGTCATCAATAGGTTATGCAATTAATCTTGCATAAATATATTGCATAAAATATTAGCATTAAATTAAAATATTAGCTTTAAAATAAAATTATATTTTGCTATTACTAATGTTTTTAATATGGAATGCCATCACGTTTCTGATTAAATTCTTATTGGTAGTGATATTAGAAATGGCATTTCAAAAAATGATTCTGTATCTTCTAGGCAGTAAGGATTCAAAATATTTGGCACTTGTGGTGTGGTGCAGAACAAATATGGGTTAATAATAGTAGTTTTTGGAGCAGAAATTTTTGGGTGGGGACTTTCGGGCGGGAGAAAATAAGGCGTGAGGCAATGAGGCAGAGCACAAAGTCTGTGGCAAGGGGCAGCGCAGTTCGCAAAAATCTGCCCCACTTCCATCTCAGTTGTATTGCCAGTAGTTTTAAAAAAATGTTTCACATCCCGGTTTATAGCTGATTTTAACAAATTTGCTCAAATTTTATCCATTTCTTCGTTTTTAAGTGCACTTCATTAACAAAGACTTTGATTTTGTTATTTTCCTATTTGAATTGATGCAATTTCAATATAGCGTCTGAATGAGAAAAACAGCAGTGTATGCTCTTAACTTATTTCCCTAAATGTGTAATATTTAAAATATAGTTTGCCTACATTTTCTATTACGTAGTTTCTTCAATACATAAAACTGACGTCGCACTATTCCTTTTTCTGCATCCGAGGCTATTTTGCTGTCCACTTCCCTGGCAGTAAGAAAGGGGAGAATAGCTGCAAATTTGTACAGTACATTTTCGGGTCACACTATGCCTTTTTTACGAAATCTAATTGATTTTGCTGTTATATCAACACTTCGATTCCGGGTTTTTCATCAATGAAAATCTCAAACACTGCTTGATTTTCTTTAACCACAATTGCCTTGAGTAGTGGTGAAACGGGTTCGTAAATTGTTGTTCGTATTTATTTTTCTCAAATGTGCGACATACACGGGAATGCTATCCATTTGACCATAGATGGACACGGGTGTAAATTTTTATAACCGCATTGCACAGCACCCGCAGTAAGTGGGCCCGCAACGCGCTTTCCCGCATGTCTGTAGAAACACTCATCCCCAACTGCAACACACCCGCAATGTTTTAACGAGGCGCCATCATTTCCAGTAATTGAGCCCAAAAAATGTCAATCACCGAATTGATTATCTATTAATTTTGTTTAATTGAGTGAATGATGTCAAATATGTTATATTATATAGATTTCGTAGTATAATTAATATTTTATTAGTTTAATATTACACATGTAGCAATTAAAAATGTCCACCCACACCGCACCGCAACCCGCATGGAGTTTGAAATTCAGTAACCACACTGCACCGCAACCGCGTCTATCTTTGATTTTGACTAATTGTGAGGCGCCACTTAAGGCATATTCACTCCCTATGTTTGACTTTGCATGAGATTGAGTGATTCATGCTCGTTTTGAGAATCGATTTTTGAAGAATTCTTCATATTTCAGTTTTATTTGCAAGAAATAGGCTTAGGCTAGGGTTGTTCATTTAACCCACTGTTCTAATTTGATAATCGATTTAAGTTTTCGATTATTAATATTAAGCAACAAGAATTTATAGAGAATTATTGAAAAATTTCGTCTCTACAAATAAAGTTATAGGGCTGATTTTTTCATGACCTGTGGTGAATGAAATCCCAAATGTTTTAATCGTTACGAAGTTTAGGCATTTCACTAGGACTTGTTAATTTACTGCTCTCCTACACAGGCATTTTGCGGCTTTCAGTGTTAAGTAAGTTATTCGTAGAATTTAAAAAACAATTTTCGGAAAAACATTCCACAAAGATATTTCATTCTTGTAAACCAGTTTTTATAAGTGATATTACATAGGTGACGCTTGTTCATAAATATTATTTGTTGGATATTAGCTAATTGTAACCTTATTTGGTGGGATGTTTGCTGCATATATAGCAACGCTCTGATCCCATATATTATTTCATTAGTTGTTCGATTAAAATCAAAGATGTAACAATCAAACATTGTGTACCAGTGAGCAACTTTTGAATTGAACTTTTGTTTGGGCAGAATATCTAGTTTCTGCATGTGTGTTTAAATTTTCAGCATAGATACAATCCCTGAAAAATCTCTATTTTGACTTTGCACGTTTCGTTATCGATGACTATAAATACTTTGATGTCCTTGTGATCTGTGAAATGCAGTCTATGCAATCTACCAAGTGTTTGACATATAACTTCTTTAGTTTTTGGGTTTTTTGTATTGATCCAATTTTACGTTTCTTGCACACTGCATGGTGTTTTCAATGTTTTCGGAATTGTGTTATGACAAGCGTTAAAAGATACTGCTTTCATATGTGAAATTATTATATTGTCCTTAGACTTTCTTCCAACGACAAGCTTGTCGTGGACAGCTTTTTTATGGTCAATTCCCATCCCTCGTCCTGCGACAACCTTTTTAGATACGTTTACTAAATTTATTTTAGGACAATGAAATAGCTACGGGCGAGCTGAGATCTACAGTAAGTATCAATACTTACTTTATTACTTTACAAAATCTTGACTTGATTTATTTCAGTCTGAATTTATTGAGAGGGAGAGTTGAATATAAAAATATTTTTGGATTCCAGTTAATGTTTTTGCTATGCTCTGTTTTTGCCAAAGAATAATTAGAATAATTTTTCTGTAACTTTTTTGCAACTGCTGTATTTTTTACTGAACAAAATCCGGTCTCTGGAGTGTGTATGGACGAGATATTACAATCTCTATTTCATTAAATTAATTTATCATTGTAGTAGTTACTTATATTTTGGTTGGATTTACTTTTAGTTGCATGCAAGTCATTTCTTGCTTTAAATTAATTATCATAGTTTGTTGTTTACTAAATTTATTTTAGGACAATGAAATAGCAACAGGCGAGCTGAGATCTACAGTAAGTATCAATACTTACTTTATTACATGTATTTTACAAAATTTTGTCTAGATTTCTTTCAGTCCGAATTTATTGAGAGGGAGAGTTGAATATAAAAATATTTTCGGATTCCAGTTAATGTTTTTGCTATGCTCTGTTTTTGCCAAAGAATAATTAGAATAATTTTTCTGTAACTTTTTTGCAACTGCTGTATTTTTTACTGAACAAAATCCGGTCTCTGAAGTGTGTATTAACGAGATGGAACCGGGTGCCTGGGCTGACAATTTAACGGTCTGCAGCCTCTTTTAAATTTAATGAAATGATGGTAAAATTACTGGCCAAAGAATATTTTGTTTAAGTTTAGAGGATTTCGAACGAAAATCTAAATTCAAAAAGTGTTTATAGTTTCAGCAATCTACAGTTTGCACTTAGATTGATAGTTTAATTTGCTTTCTGCATTCTCTCAATAATTTACAATAAATTAAATTGTTGTGCTTCTTGAAAAAGTAATTTGACTTCAGTTTTTTCTGGAACTTGGTAATAATTTTTATAGAAACTCTTTATAATAATGAAAGTGTAATCTATAAGATTTTCACTTGAAATTTGAGAGATCTCATACAAATCAAGCAACTTGAACTATTGTATTTTTCTAATATTGGAGAAGATGCTCAAAATATATTTAAAAATTTTCGTTTGCAAAGACATTCAAACACAAATGTCAAGTGACACATCTTACTAAAGGAATTGCTGTTTGTCTTAATCGAAATAATTGTTAAATATTTGTATTTGTGTACTTACAAATAATTCAATGCTAACTGAGGTCAAATACCACAGCAATATGAAGCTTACTTATTGATAATGCTATTAGCGTGGCTTTATGTAATTTAACAATCACAAAAATATATACTAACTAAACAATCTGAAATGTTGCCCATTTATATTGATGAAAAATTGAAAGTTGATAAAGTCATAAAAATCATTGATATGTAGAAAATATCAAAATTGTGTTTTGCTAGATATATAGTTATAATAGTTTGAAATTTGTGTATATGCAATATCAAGTCTTTGCATCGCTGTGTAATTTTCTAAATTAAAATAGTTTATATTTATATATATATATACACGAGCTTTGGATCCAAAACCATTAGGGCGCTGGTTAAATATAAAAATATTTTCGGATTCCAATGACTTTCCCTCGTCACATATTGTCAATCTTGAGAAGACTATTTGCTCTTTATTTTTTGAGCCAGAAAATCGCATATTTGATATAGCCCCTTTGATAGATTCATAGCATTCTATCCAATTTGTTGGAACACGATTATAAAAGTATATTTTGTTCATAAAGGTGAATCTACCCACACTAGAAGGAGTTTTGTAATATTTCGAAAAATTTAACTAATTGCTTTTGTGTCTGTTTTGTGTCAAATTTGAGTGAATGTAAAATGAGTCTGATGTTATTATGAAGCACTGTATTTGTAAAAATTTTCGCTAAAATTGTTGGCACGCACCAAAAATGCTAAAAATTTAAGCTTAGTCCAAATGTCTCTTCTTGATCATAATTGATAACTTGTTGCATGGATTATACTGAGCATTGTATTTTTTGTATTTTATAAGTTGGTTTTATCATCAAGGCATGCCATCTATTGACAATATATCTTTCATACTAAGTCATTCTTTCACTTTGCTTCAATCACCAATGCAGGCTTATTTTTATTTTTATAATTATCTCATGACATTCCAATGGATAATTATGTAAAAATATTGTTTAGTATTCATACTTCATATAACTGTTTAGGAATGCGTATGGCTTTCAAGAAAAGGATTAATGAAAAATTGCATGTTCTGATTCACATCACTAGCTTGTAATATATATGAATTGGTGGTATTAATGGTTCTTTCTTCATGGGAATTATTAGCATGAATGGTTCTTTCTTCATGGGAATTGTTGGCATATGAACGGTTCTTTCTTCATGGGAATTATTAGCATGAATGGTTCTTTCTTCATGGGATTTCTTTTCCTTTGTACAATTTGAGATGTTGTCAGTGCATATTAGTTTGATTATTTTCGTCAATGTGGATCTGTTTGTGTAGTGTTTACTCAGAACTCGAAACTCATCTTCAATCGCATTTAGGCATCTTTGTAGAAAAAATGAATTCACATCTCCATCTTCATGTGCATATACGGTTCATTGAATTTTCAATGTTGATCTTATTGTTGGCAAACACATGGAGTTGTTGAGGTGAATTACCTTCTGAATGCATCATACTACATTGGCTGCTAGAAACAGTGGAATTAATCAGACTTGGTAATTTCATGATTAATTTACCAGATTCTTGGTGTTTTTCAACTAAATTCCTGCCAATTTTTTGGAAGCTCAGCATCACATAATAATCGAAGTTGCAGCTGGAGAGGACTTGACAGAATGCACCAAAAATTAAGCTTCACTAATTTAGTGGCCAATTGGAGAAATTTCGACTAGTTTTTGAAACCTACAGTGGAATCAACGTTAGCTCATTTCTATTCTTCCGTCTTCCACTGCTAATTTTGAACCTCGTCCTATTAGCCATGGATTGGTTCGAATGGTTTTTGTCAACTCGTCAAACATTCTGAGTACTCAACGTGCAAATGGCAGATGATGGCAATTTGTTCAAAATGTCTGCAAATGCCATTTCAAGTGCTGCATTTTTACGTAATTTCTATGTTAATGATCTCTAACTTGCAGTTAATTATGCCTTGATATAGTGGCATTGCAACTTTTGCGTTAAGGCTATTGATGTAGACTTTACCGTGATTATCACAAAGCACATGACATTTACACTACCAAATAGTTGCCATGAAGCAATGTGCACTGACATTGCTTCATAATTTGCAAAGAGCCAACGGGATTCTTTGTCACTTAATATTTAGTGAATCAAAGCATTTTTACACTTGTAAAATTTATCACTAAATATTAAGTGTAATTGCTTTTAATATTTGTTTGTTATTCATTCACATAATATATTAGTCCATATTTTAGTAGCTGTGTTATAAAACTATTAGTTTTTACCTAAGTATAAAAACTTTTGAGAACATTCATTTAATTTTACATTGTTTTAGAAATTAATTTAACCCAGTGCTGGGTGGTTCAGGAGTTGCACCCATGCCATCCCGCAATTTCTATGTTTTCACAATTTTAGACACTGCAATCATTAAATTTTTTCAAAAAATCTATTTACTCAATTAAATATTTTTAACAGTAATCTTAACATCCAAAAGTCACACTAACAATTCTACAGCTTTGAAAATATCCCATGCCACATTAATAATCATGCAATTCTTGTAATCAGTTTCTAGAAAAAAATATTAATAGCCAATCAAGATTCATTATTAACAGAAATTGCGAGTCTTTAAAAGAAAAAAATCAACACATTTTGTTGAAACTTTTCTCAAAACCTCATAGCAAATGTATATATGGGATATCCAAAGAACAGTTACAAATTTAAACTTTTGGGCAATTTTTTAAAGGGTCTACATATGTAGACATTGGGTCAAACTAGGATTAGATTACAGTTTTTTGTTCAGCAGTATTCAACCAATCACTCATCAAATATTTGGAAGCTCTGATTAAAATGTAACCCTTTGAGCATTTGACACATTGTATTCAGGCACATTTCTTGCAGACAACACATTTTCTTTGAGGTAAAGAAACATGATATCAAACATTATCATTCCTGATGAGGCCTAACACCTTTAGCTTTGGCCAAGTTTGCTCGGTGTAGTATTTGATGATGCTGTACTCCTAATTCATACATTCTGCTATAGTCATCCTAATGTATTTCTGTGCTATGTTCTTGAGATTGATGAGAGAATATAAGTGCCAACATACTACTCCACTAATATTCAAAGTGTTTACCAAAAGTGGTGAGTACCATTTTTTACCATGAATGCTGGGACTCAAATCTGACAGAAATCTGTCAATTAGATCAGCTCTTACTATGCTAACATATTTTCATATCAGATTGGACTGATCTACAAATCTTCTATCATTCTTCTCTTCATGCATCTTGGGGGGTTCATTACTGCAAAGGGTTACTAAATCATCATGCCATTTCACAACTTCTACAATGTTAATGTATTCACAATATCAGTACATGTTATTAGTAATAATGTCTTAGAAGTGCTATCAACTTAAATTTTACGTAAACTATGATAAGTTTTGTTTCCATATTAACCCAATGTCTGCATATTTAGACATCAATTATTGGTGATTTATTACTTAGAAATTGATAAATTTAATAATTTCCTTATTTTAATGAATTATTTTACATTATAATTCAAAATCAATATTCAACATTTTTAATACATCACACGTCACACACAGTTTTGTCAACACAATCGCATATTATTAAAACATGCTTTTTGGCATTAATACATAAAAATCTACTATAATGTATATGTTGAAACTTCATATTTAGAAAGTTTGGGTTGAGGTTTTTAAGTTGTAGCATTTACAGCACTAAAAGTCCAATAAAATCTGCAGAATACTATTTTGAATTTTGGTCTACATATGTAGACATTGGGTTAATTTGGGTTAAATATTGATAATATATGAATTTGAATTTGGTAATGAAATATTTAGTATTTTAATTGATAGTCATGAATTATCATGTTTTGCATGAAATTGAGTGTTTTATGTGAGCAATTGAAAGTCTTAGACAGAAATTAGCAGTGTTGAAAATGTCAAGCATAGTGCATTTCATAATTGTTTGTGATAGTAGTAGATTTATATTCTTAAGCACAATAGAAAAATTTGAGAAAGAAAAATTATAATGGAAATAGCACCAGTAATTTGTGCATAATGGGTGCACAAAATGATAATGTTAAATAAAACTTAATTCCACTAAACATTCACAAAGTTCCTTTTTCAATGTGTTGTATTCACCTAAGTACACACTAAATTAATAAGGATGAAACTCTAACAAATAGTGTAAAATAATCAAACGACAAAGTAATACTTTAAGAAAATCAGCAAAAAAACTCACATTTAAACAAAATTAATGGCTTAGTCTAATTAAAAAACACACCATGTCATATACAAATGAAACAGTTATGCAATAGCACTCTTTTTTTCCAGATGAATTAAAATTTGCAAATATAACACCATTATTTAAAAGAAATATCCCGATGATTGCGAAAATTATAGACCCATTTCGATCACTTCTCTAATCAGCAAAATTTTTGAACGAATTCTTTTTAATCAAATTAATGAGCATCTTTGAAAACCTGATCTTTACTCCAAAACACAATATGGTTTTTGTAAATGTATGCCTACGAGCGACGCTTTAATACAAGGTACAGAAAAAGGCGATCAACCGTAAATGATAATGAATACTCAGCAATTGCTTGCTTAGACCTCTCGAAAGTTTTTGATTCCATAGACCGCAGTATTTTACTACAAAAGTTAAATTTATAGGTTTTTCTAATGACAGCATAGGTCTTATCTCCAGTTACTTATACAATAGCATGCAAAGAGTTAAAATTAATGAATTTTTTTCAGATTGGGTATGCACTAAAAATGGGGTTCCTCAATGGTTTAATTTTGGGTCCCTTATTATTTAATAATTATATAAATGATTTATCCAAGCAAGTAACATGTGACGTTATACAATATGCAGATGACACAATATTATTTCATTCTAATAAATTTCCCGAAAAAGCGGTTCAAACTCTCGAAACAAACTGTGCTTCTCTTGCTAAATATTTTGCNAAACTAAGAGTAAATCCACTAAAAACTCAATTCTGTAATGTTAAATTAAAAACTAAATCTACTGATACTTCAAAAGATAAGATAAGATAATCTATATTCATTTGAATTTTTTACAATATTTTACTGATATTTCAATGAATAGTGTCATTCACTACTATGTACAAAAAATGAATAATAACAAAAATGAAATAAATAAAAAACACTGACTACGGATAGCTTAGTAATTTCGATTTATTGTATAGTCGTTATTATAAAATTTAAATCCTATCCATGATCTACCTGATATAAACTTTTGTTTGAGAATTAATGATTTTAATTCTTTTTTGAAATTTTTAATGTTGTCTATTATTTTCATTTCTTTTGGCAATATATTCCAGTTATAGATTGCAGTATTAACAAAGGATTGACTCATGATATTTTTATTAAATTTAACACGTGAGTAGTTTTTTGATCGTTTATTTTGGTTCAGGCATTCTGTCGAAAATAAGAATGACATCTCGTTGTAGGGTGGAATTTTCTTTAGGAATTTGAAGAAATAAATAATATTGTAAATAATTAACTCTTGTGGAAAAAGAATAGATTTAGAAATATATTCTTTTGTTTTAGAAGAGTTTTTATTAGAAACATTTAATGCCCATTTTAGTTGAACTCGAAGCTTTTTTATCATTAGGCTGTGTACATTAGTATATAAGATATTAGCATAGTTTAAATTACTCATAACGAATGCATGAAACATTTGAATTACTGCAATTGTGTGTAACTGTTGGGAAACATGGGATATCTTTCTAATACCTATAACCATTTTTTTAATAATAGTATTTATTTGCGACGTGAAATTAAGATTTGAATCTATTATTACTCCTAGATATTTAAGCTTATTAACAGGTATAGCAGATGAATTATTGAAATTAATTGAATAGTCAGAGATGTCCGTTTTTTTCTAAAAGGTTGCATTATCCAAAATTCAGTTTTTTTCGTATTAATACGCAATCTATGCATGTTAAAATAGTTACTCATTTTTATACAATTCGATTGAATAACTTTACAGCTTTATCTAAAGATTTATTTCCACAGTAAATAGATATTTCGCAGTCAGTAATTTCCTTCATGTCATTCACATAAATATTAAAATGCAGGGGACCTAGTATGGTTCCTTGAGGTACACCATTATTGACAGACAACCAATTTGAAAAAGTATCATTTAATTTAACTCGCTGAAGTCTATTACTTAAGTAATTAGATATAAGGTGAGCACTGTTAAGAGAAAAACCAATATTTTTTAATTTTCCTATTAATATATCATGATTAATAGGTTCGGCAATATATTTCGCATTCTTTTTTAGTAACCATATTGGATTTTTCGAGGGGCTGCTTGACTTGTTTGATTTTAGATTCTTGATTGCTTTAATTACTTGTTATAAAGCGAAAACCAAATTCATGGGTGTGCCTATTAGGATTTATTTCCTGGAATTTTGTTTGTGGACCGTCATAATTACCTAGGTTTGCAAATGTTTGATTTAAAATATTGGAAATTTCAAAATCAGAGACGTATTAATTTCCATCGGGGTCTACAATTTTTTCTATGGGAGAAGATTTTGATTTGGTACAATTCGAGATTTCGTTAATCAATCTCCATTTACACTTTTGGTTAGGTAATTTTCTACATTCATTTTTAATATACTCATTGTAAGCTTTACGATTTTCTATATTAGAAATATTTCCAGCTTTTTTGTATAATGCATAACTTTCAGGAGTCAAGATCATTATTAGCTTCCAATTCATAATATGAAATTCCTATTTTCAAATCTATCTAAAGATATTGATTAGCAAACAGCTAGAATGATAGCAGGGAATGTGGCTAGACATATGATAAATATGATAAAATCATAGATCACACTAATTAATTGATAAGGGTTTCGTGATAACGCGTAATGATTTCGTCATAACGCGTAATGATTTCGTCATAACGCGTAATGATTTCGTTATGAGCAGTCGGCTCTGATGAGCGCGCTTTGCTGAAAACGATTACCTCCGCAGCATCCACAGATGCTTCGTTAACACAATTATCGCGCACGAAGTTATTAGCACCGCTTAACGCATTGTCAAAAGAAGAACTCTGTACATTTCATTCACTTCTATCAAAACTTTCTGAAACATGCCACGTTGAAGAAGATGCAATCACCATTGATAAACAAACGCAAATCACACCAAACAACTGCAACACACAAACACAAACGTCATCACCAGAAAATCCAACGCCTGAAGATCTGAATCACCCCAAAATCACAGCGAGATTCCACCCAAAAAAGCTAAGAGAAGACACAAATTTTCTCATCATAGGAACATCGATCTATCGACACTTGCGTTCAAAACACCTCATTAAAGGACACACCGTACATTCTTATCCTGGAGCAACAATAGACGATATTTCTGCTACGCTACAAAGTTATGCATCCAACGAAAAAATAAAGAACGTCCTCATCACTGTCGGACGAAATGATATAATGCAGAACGTTACTGACATTAAAGATAAGTTTTCTAATTTACTTAAGCACGTTAGTAATCATTTTAGGAACGCTAAAATCCACGTCTGGGAAGTTGCACCATTTCCGAATAACCACACCCTCACTAAGAAAGCCGCAGAACTAAACATTTTCTTTCACCAAAATTATAAATTATTAAATTACACAGTTTTTAAAATTACTAATACTTTTTATTTAGGAAATCACCCGAATTCTACATTGTTCACACGTAACGGTATACATTTCTCCATTCGCGGTTATGCAAAACTAGCTTTAGCAATCAAGCATTCCTTTGAAGAACCGCACCTAGTTAACCGCACGCAAAGTAAACCACGAATTAGGAGCGCCACGCGACCGTTCTATCATAATCAATCAGCGCTAATTAATCAGCCTCGCGTCACACGGAGGGTACCCTCTACAACCCATCGCTCTTACGCAGAAGTCGCCGCTACTCCGCAAATATCACCAATTAACACTGCACGCGACCTAATTCAGCAGCTAAGAAACTTTTTAAATGTTAACTATGTCTTGTGAATTATTATATATTTGTTTCCAAACGCCCAGGCTACGGAGAACTTACAATAACCCTAAAATTAAGTTTATGTTTACATCAAAAATTTTACTATTTGCCGTTATTTATCTCATTGGTACTCATAACACTTGTGAATTCGATTCAATTTTGCCAACACCTTTCTATCTTCATATCCATAAAGCATCTTTTTTTAGTAAAAGTAAAAATTTTGTTGTTTCGCTCAATCCCATTTTCGCTATTGTTATCAGCATTAAAAAGAAACTAATAACTGCTATTATATATTTCCTTTTATTAACTGTGTATGGTATTGAAACAAATCCAAATCCGATTTTAACTTTCGAATCTTTCTTTAAAAAGCTAAATGGAATCACAAATTCTGTTAACTACTTACATTTGAACTTTCAAAATCTTAGCAGCAAAAATGTTGAATATAAACAATTAATTTCAAGCTTTAAAAATGATGTCATCTTAGCTATTTCGGAAACTTGGTTAAAAATTGACGATCTTGATAGTATGTGGTCTTTTAACAGCGAAAAATATACAGTATTTAGGAGAGACAGATTATCCAGCAATCCATTAGGTAAAACAAAAGGTGGTGGAGTTCTATTTCTAATACCAAAGTCATTTAATCCAAAACAACGCAATGATATTGGGAATAATCTAACATCTAATTTTGAAAGTCTATGGGTAGAAATTAATAATCCAATAAAAAATTCTCAATTTAAAAAACAGTTGTTAAATGTATCTTACTGTCCAAACAAGAAATTTGCTAATCTNGAGAGACAGATTATCCAGCAATCCATTAGGTAAAACAAAAGATGGTGGAGTTCTATTTCTAATACCAAAGTCATTTAATCCAAAACAACGCAATGATATTGGGAATAATCTAACATCTAATTTTGAAAGTCTATGGGTAGAAATTAATAATCCAATAAAAAATTCTCAATTTAAAAAACAGTTGTTAAATGTATCTTACTGTCCAAACAAGAAATTTGCTAATCTATTTATTCAGCAATTAGAAGAGGAATTATCTTTAACTTGTTCTGAAAATAAAGATTTAATGCTACCTGGAGACTGGAACCTAAATTATTTTAACACTAATGAACAGTGCAAAATTGACCTAATATTAAATGCTTTCAATTTAAAATTGGCTAACGCAACACTGCTGACTAGAATCACGTCATCAAGTACCACGCTAATTGATTACATTGTGCTCGCCAAAACAGCCGAAACAAATAATGCATCATATAGTTTTTACTCATCTGAATGCCCTTTTTCTGACCATTGCATTACATGTATTGAGTTTTCTAAATCTGAATCGTCTTCGACAAAGTGGATAAAAATCCGTGAAAATAGTACTGAAAATATTAACAATCTTAAATCGGCAATTTCTTCAGAAAACTGGCTTCCTGGGCTTCCTGTGTATACTGCCCCAAATGCAAACACAATGTTGATACATTTTTTTGAAATTTTTGAATTTTATGTAAATAAATTTTATCCAGAAAGGAAAATTATGATTAAATCAAATCATACAAGCATTTCGCACACATCTACGCATAGTAAACCATGGATAAATGAATTTTGCGAAACATTGATTCGTGAAAAAAATATCGCATATAGAATATTTAGAACTTCCAAAACTCATAGAAATTTTGTTGCATATAAAAAAGCTAGAAATTTATCCAATATTACAAATCGCAGGGCGTTCAATGAATACATTAGAAATGAATACGGTTTACCAAATCAAAAGTGGAAACTTATTCATGATATCAGTAATAGTAAGAAATCTAAATCAAATTGTATTAATTCTATCAAAAATGAAACTGGGAAAATCATCACAGATACCTATGAAATTTCTAACGAATTAAATCAGACTTTTATTAACCTAGGAAAATACAATGGTCCAACTGTTAAGTATGAAAATAATTCGCCTAAATTTTTTCAATCCGAATTTTCTTTCCGTTTTACAACAGGTTTAGAAACATTAAAAGCAATTCACAAGCTTAAGTCCAACAAATCAAGTGGGCCTTCCAACATTCCTTCATGGGCACTTAAAGTCACTGCACATACGATTGCTAGTCCCTTAAATTATATATTTAACGAATGCATACGAAATAATTACTTTCCGGATTACTTAAAAACTGCTCATGTTACTCCCATTTTTAAGAAAAACGATCCTGTACTTGCGAAAAATTATAGGCCAATTTCGATAACATCTCCAATAAGCAAAATATTCGAGAGATTATTGCACGATCAAATAACAGAACACCTAAATAAATATAATCTTTTGTCAAATACTCAATTTGGATTTCGAAAAAATTTTTCAACTTCTGATGCACTTTTAAAAGCTACAGAGAATTGGAGATCTTCACTTGATGCAAATAAATTCGTTGCTATTGCTTGCTTAGACCTTTCTAAAGCTTTCGATTCTATTAATCATAGCATACTTATAGAAAAATTATCACATATGGGATTTTCTTATAATAGCAGAAATTTGTTAACTAGTTATTTGAAGCATAGATATCAGAGAGTAAAGATTAGCGATGTTTTTTCAGATTGGCTACCTGTTAATAATGGTGTTCCTCAAGGAACAATTCTTGGTCCCCTTCTTTTCAGTATATACGTAAACGATATGCATATGACAACTGATTGTAATTTAATTCAATACGCCGATGATACATGCATATTCAGCGATAATAAATCCATGCACATGGCAATTGAATCGATAGCATTAAATTGTAACAAATTATGTACGTATTTCAGGATGCACAGGTTGCTTATAAATGAAGATAAAACTGAACTTTGTATTTTGCAGCCCACTAAATATACTCACGATGTTTCAGCCTTAACCCTTAATGTCAATAATATTAGCATCCCGACTGTAGATAATTTCAAGTACCTAGGAGTAATTTTTGATTCTAAGCTAAATTTTGAATCTCACATTAATGCAATAGTTCAAAAATTAGCCATTGGTATAAGAAACATGTCAATGATAGTAATGCAATTACCAGCTTGTGCAATAATTCAATTTTTTCATGCATTTATAATGAGTCATCTAAATTATGCAAATATATTATTCACTGATATAAAAGATGCTTTTTTCAAGAAACTTGATGTGCAATTAAAATGGGCACTTACTGTCTCAAACAAAAATTCCGCCAGAACTAAGGACTACATTTCCAAATCAATCCTTTTTCCAAGACAGCTTGTCATTTTGAATACTATGTTGACATTTTTTAAACTCATCAAGAACTTACCACCTTATAATACGATTTCAATGCCTGGTTTTATTCATAAACAAAACTCCAGATCAAAACATTTTTCCTGCATTAAGTACAGAAAAAAAGTCTTGAAAGAATCATTTATTAATACCGCTATCAGAACATGGAATTCATTACCCCAAGAGATAAAGAATATTGAAAAACTAAGAGCTTTTAAGAAACAAATTAAAATTTATCTTAAGCAAAAGTATATTTAGGACAATCACGGCTAGGATACAAATTCTACAACAATGATTACTCAACAACCCGTACTTGAAATCTCCTAGTAATTTCTCCCTAGCCTGTT
>CABFPE010000506.1:216497-229211 GCA_900660155.1 Hofstenia miamia | reverse complement strand
TATATATATATATATATATATATATATATATCATATGGAGAAATTGTGAACATCATTTTTGTAAATGTTGTAGCCATCTAACGGATCAATTTGAAAATATATATTGTCAGCAAAATTTTAATTTACAATTTATGCTAATACCCTGTTTACAAGTGACATAAGACAGATCTGTCTCCAATTATCTCAAGACATATGTAGCGTGTAAGCACTCAAAACATAAGACATACGAATTCTCAAGTAGGGTAATTATAAAACAGATGTAGATCAAATAATTTTGATTTTATTGTTTGTCTTCTGTCATGCTGTCACCGTGCAAACACTAAATCATAAGCATACATGTTTTTGACTGTCGTTATTTAATTATTGTGGAAGCAAAATAGCAGTAATTTCGACGTATTAAATTAATAAAAAATTATTAATCATATAGTTTTTAGTATTTTATCCGATTTTCAATATTGAAAATAATACCTTTTCAATTACATATGCATATTTAAACATTAATTATGCATTTTAGATAAATTTGCTAACAGATAAATGAAAATATACAATTTATTAGCAAACTAATCGCCTCTGATAGAGGGTGAAATTAAATTACTTGATCTATTAAAATATGTGTGTATATACAAACAATAATGATATTCACTATTTGTTTTCTTGTTTGTGCATTAAAAATTAAATTAATTTAAAAAGTAAACAATTTTTTTTTATTCATTCTAGCATACTATATCTAAATGTTCATGTAAAAATTGAGAGACGCTAGCATAATATTAAATACTTCATCTAGCGAAAAAATATGAATTTCAACCAGAATTTCTGTGCTTCAATTTCTCCATATATGTGTAACAAAAAAACACCCTCATAATCTGAATAGTTTTTAAATAGACATGTTGACAAACAATTTTTGCTTATTCCTACAAAATAACCTTAAGATGCGCCCTTGAAAGACACATTTTCAAAAAAAAATTCCAGTGCTTCAGTAAATGTGGCAATAATGAGATATTGACATCTGTACGCGAATTAGCAACAATGTATGTAATAATTCGTACTAAATTGTAATGCTGTCCCAGTTGCAAATTTTAAAATCGTTTCAAATGCTCCCCATACTTTCAGTGATATTCAGGTAATGAGGAGGTTTAATGCCTATTGCAGCAACAACTAACCTTTACTTGCTCTTTTTTTAGAAAGACCCTCGAAGGAAACAGGAGTAGACCACTTATGAATTTAAAATTACGACGCCAGCGACCAGAGATTACTTAGCAAAAGTGCGCCTCAATTAGTGGAACGGACAGACACGGATTTAGAATATAAATAAAAGAAGAAACATTATTATCAAGAGTTGACCTTTGTTTAAAAATATTTCATCGAATTTTTTAGTTTAAAAAGTTCCTACACAGTTTAAATTTAAGGATTTTGACTGTATAAGGTTTATGTGATTGTCATAGCATAGATACTAGCGCTGGTACCAATCAAGATGGAAGAGGTCACCATTCAGTTTCAACAAAATCAAACCTGATGTTTTGTTCAAGTCTTAAACTAGTTTCTCTGCTAAACAGGGTGTGAAATATTTTTTAAGAAGTTCAGCATTTTTTAGTACGCATAATTTTTCTGCAAAGTGATGTTTCGTCTTTAACTCTTGGCATAGATACTAGCGCTGGTACCAATCAAGATGGAAGAGGTCACCATTCAGTTTCAACAAAATCAAACCTGATGTTTTGTTCAAGTCTTAAACTAGTTTCTCTGCTAAACAGGGTGTGAAATATTTTTTAAGAAGTTCAGCATTTTTTAGTACGCATAATTTTTCTGCAAAGTGATGTTTCGTCTTTAACTCTTGTGATAATTCTCAGTATTGCAATTCATTAAGTCTGGAGCTATCTATTTCTATAAGCTGTATAAAAAGATATATGTTTGCGTTTGTGTAGAACCAATATTTTGCATTTTATGGCATAAATAATAATTTTTTTGGAAATGTCAGTTAATGGGTTATAAGAAGTATAATTACAGTAACATAATTTTTAACAACAACGCCATTTCGAGAAATGATCAAGGGTTCAAAAATAGCGCCAGTTACCCTACAAAACTATTTAGACCTACTAGCTTAGTATTGTATGCAAAATCCTGACCACATCCGGCTCTGATACATGCAACATAAAATTTATATTAATAATTTGATGAAAATGTAACCATAATTGTAATCTGACTTATATATCAAAAATCTAATAATGCATACCAGAAAACGTCCACTACTTCCAGTAGGCAAATCATCATTGACCTCAATTTGTGAAGAGGAATCCTAAAAATATATAATGACTATTGTAATTTCTGATATGGTAAATATAGTCATTTCTTGGTATCACTTAAAGTATGGATTAATTATGGAGTGTTGATTAACGTTAGTATATTTTTGACCATTCAATTATTCCCAAACCCGACTTTACCCAACAATTTGATAATAGACCCCGAAATGAGTTTGAGTTGAATCAGGTACTTAATGGTAAGCTTTGTACAAACTAAAAAGCGTGATGTTAAGGTTTACTACATAAATAATAAATGATTAAGTCATTGTACTAATGATTTAATGAACAAAAACATTATCATTCATCAAACAAAAATACTATATTAAATTTTGAAATGGAAATAAAACATAGTGAGAAAGATGTCCCAGTAAACAAATCCTCACTAATTCCAATAATTGAGGCGGTAATAGATTTATAAATGTTATTGCCACTTAAAAATGTTCATGGTTTATTAATAAACATTCTGAAAAAATTCATTAAAGATGCTCTTTAGGAAAATATGTGTGTACATATCTGCTGAATTAAAAATGCATATTAAATGAGGCTGAATGTTTATGTAATACAAAATGCAGCGTTTATATCATTTCAATTGAAGATATAAAAAGCATCTACCATTTATTCAGGATTTAGCATCTTCAATATGAGCGAGCCATAACAACGTTGCAATATATTTATTTACAAAAATTGACAAACACTTTAATGGTGATTAATATTTTGATCTTAAGATAACAGTTAGACATCACTTGGATTGTTTGGCCAATTCAAATAAAGTGTAAGCACAAACTATTTACCTGTTTACAAGTGAAATGAGAGATGCTTGTCTTGTGTCTTCAATTCGCACTGCTGCTGCTTTTATTAATTCTTTAAACAAAACATTTTTAAAACAGTAGTTTGATCATACAAGGAAATCAAGAACTAGATGATGCTCCTATACTCCACAGCTGATACCATATTTATTGGACAGACTGTAATCACAACAAAATTATGAATAGAAAGGAATATTATTAAAATCGACATACATGTAATTAAAGTGAATCTTCACTTTACTGGTTATGTAAATGTATGTTAGACCAGCTAACATATGGATGCCACCAAGTATTTCGAAAATAATATTACAGAAGAGTAAGAATCCCAAAATAATGACTATATACAATTGAAAACAGGACTTTTCTAAGTGAACCTTAGATCCATGACTTATTCCTATAAATTAACATAAAATGTGTTTTTGAAAGACTGATTTTCAAAAGAAAATACTATTGTATCAGTAAATTCACATCTGTAAGCGAATGAGCTCCAATGTATGTAAAAATGTGTACTAAATTGTAGTGCTGTCCCTGAAGCATTTGGAAATTGCAATGTTTAAAATCGTTTCATATGCTGCCCATACTTTCAGTAATATTCAGGCAATAAGGAGGTTTAAAGTACATTGCAGCAATAACAAACCTTTACTTGTTCATTTTGTAGAAAGACCATCCAGGGAACCAACGACCAGGGACTTTTAGCAAAAGTGCGCCTCAATTAGTGGAATGGAGAGAAACGGATTTGGATCCAGCAAAATCAAAGCTGATACTTTTTTCAAATCTTAAATTAGATTCCTTGCTAAACATGATGAGAAATCTTTTTTGAAGGAGTTCAGCATTTTTGAGTATGCATAATCTTTCTGCTAGATGAAACGTCCTTTGTCTATTACGGGGAGAACTGACCTCAGATTTACTGATTTTCAGTCATTTCACAAGAAAATATGTTTTGGTCTTATTTAGTAGTATACACCACCTACTTTTATATGGTAAGGTGCAAACTTTATTAATCTCACTCAAAAACGCCAAAAACAGCAAATTTTTACCTGTTTTCTGACATTCAGGGATCACCAATTTAAAACTTTCAATGTCCACACCGACATTGACCACCGTGGAGGAAGAGGTTTTTATCATCTTGTGAAAGCTTTTCAAGTCAAGAGAAGGTATCAAGTGATATTTGTGTCTTTGGGAGCTAATGATGTATTCAAAGACTTCCAAACGGCGAAGTTTAAAGAAAACGTCAAGAAAACAATTGAAAATTTGATAGAGGTCACAGATAAAATAGTGATACTATCAATTTATCCTGTGCCGCAAAGATATTTAAAACGGAAAATGGAATTCAACATCATTCTTAAGAACGTATGTAAAGATTTCGCAAATAGTGTATGAAAAGTCATTTGTTCATATTATAAAAAATAGACACATAAATCCTGAAAGCCCACATTTAATTAATTAATGTCATCTGTTATATTGCGATGGTTGTTAATAAACACCTTTAAATTTGTTTTCATTTGTCATTAATAAATGGAATATATATATATATAAACATGAAAGAAAAAGAATTTATGTTCTAACAAATATAAGGAATGTAGCATGCTGCGTGTGTACCTGTTTATAGACACATATGTATGTCTTGTACTCGGTGTAAACTAAACTCATGAATGTCTCATCACTTTACATATTTTCTTTTCACTCTATAATTACAGCATACTGCGTCGCGCATTATTTTAAAAATGGAATTTTCTTACGCAAAAGGAATGTAGCATGCTGCATGTGTACCTGTTTATAGACCCATATGTATGTCTTCTACTCTGTGTAAACGAAACTCATGAATGTCTCATCACTATACATATTACAGCATACTGCGTCGCGCATTATTTTAAAAATGGAATTTTCTTACGCAACAGCTCGTTTTTATGTTTACACTGAGCATCGTAATGGCACAGGTGATATCTACTACAAATTAAAAAACGTCTGGTCTAATGAAGCACCATCATTGAAGACTGTCTACCGATTTATTGAAGCATGCACAGAAATGTTTTAGCTACTGAAAAGGATGCAGTTCAGTAAGGCTAACAACAACGTCCTCAACAAACAACATCAAAGAAATTGCAGCAGTAATTGCTGATGATCCACATCGATCTGTGAGGATGCTTTCAGAAATCCCCGGCATCAACACAGATAGTATACACACAAATTTGATTAAGAACCGCGTAAAATTTCAACTGTTTGGGTGCTGTATGCACTAACACAGGCAAACAAACAACAAAGGATTGAATGTTGCAGAAACTACATACGGCTGAAGAATGATTTGGGGGGATGGCGACCGCGATCCATTGTTTACTGATGAGACTTTGGTGTCATTTACTCCTAAACCATGGCGATGCGATTTTAAAAAATGGACTGAAAAAAAGCAAAAAGACCATGAGCCATTCAAGCAAATGATAGAGGCCCGAGGAAAATGCTTTTGCTGGCATTCAGCCTTGATGGAAAATTTGCTATACAAGGGACCCAACAAGGAAAAAACGTAGACAGTAAACGATATCAACGTTTTGTTCAATATGCCATCAATAAATACCGCCATGTGCGCCGAGGCAAACCATCAGACCGAGATAATTAGGGAGCAAGATAGTGCAAGCCCCCATGTGAGCAACAGCAGCAGGACATTCTTTGAGAGGAAAGGAATTCAACTGGCAAAACAAGCACCATACTCGCCGGATTTTAAAGGATGCGCCTGGTTGATAAACAAGCATGTGAAGCAGTCATTGAACGGAACTACCTTTGAAACAAGTTATGAAGGACATCAGCAATGATCGATGGCGGCAGGAGATGGATAAGTTTTTTTATCATATTAATCAGGTTATTGAAGTAGACAGTGATTATCCAGTTCAGTAAAAACTTTATGTCAGTATACAATTACTAATAAATTGAAAACACTTTGTCATTCTTTTTCTTACAATGTTTATATATATATATATATATATATAAATGAAATGCTGCATAAATGCATTTTAAAATTGAATCCACCATTTGACGCGTTTCGATCTTTTATTGATCATCGTCAGAATATTTTCCCAGAAAATTTTTTTAATATATATATGGGCGGTTTGTAACATAGTAAAAAACTAATTGCTACAAACGGCCCGCAAGTACAGAATTCCTATGTTACAAAACGCATTTTACTGTTCTGGTATGAAGGGATAATTTTTTTGGTTGATGTAATATATGACATGAAAAAAATTAGATTCAACAAAAGAAATTATTTCCTTTTTGCTTTTCTCAAAAAATTTTTTTTACCGTATTTTCATTTATATGGGCGCTTTGTAACAATATTTTCGTTTACAATTTTTATGTTTTTAAACATTGAGTGTTTTTTTAATTGCATGCTTGTTGGCATATTCTTTAATGTGGTTTTTAAATTTCAAGTTGTTTTTATAAGTATATTTTGGTCAATGAGACTAAAATAATTAAGCTACTAATTTGTTTTAGAAATGAGTTGTGATGCAGATTTTGATTCACCATTAGATGATATTTTCTGTAAACTGCAAATGAATGATTGCAATATGCTCCCATTATCTGAAAATAAAGATGATGTTAGTTCCAATACTAAGATAAAGTAAAAAAGAAATCCCACTCAAGAAAAAAACAAGTACATCAAAAATGCCTTTTATGCCTGAAATATGTTAAAAACAAGGAAATCATTTAACAAATTGCCAATCTGATATTTCTAAACATGCTGGTAGGGTTTTGTTGGATTTTTATCGCACCAAGTCCAGTAAACGTGTTAAAGAGTATAGCACTTGTAATAGCCAACAATTCAGCACTGACGGGTTTGACAGCCGTCACTTCTCGTCTCCGGTTAGCACTCGCGGATTATGCAGCCACCCTCTCGCCAATCTACTTATCTCGATGTTACGCCTTGCTTCTCACAGGATCCGCTTCAGGCGTCGACTCCCACCCAGCATAATCATCCTCTTGATGCATCCATTCGCTCGACACCAATATTGCTTCTGGTTCCCCGTCTTACGATGGTTCCAGTCGCAGGGATGCAGTTCAACTTGCCGGATTCCGCAGTTCCACGTTTCCGTTCATATTTCCGCAAAATCGCCCATCTCTCCATTCCTGACGTTCAACGCTTATTAACTGAATTCCACAACAGAGCGCTACCTCAAAGGCAGGAGCCTCCAGATATAAGGAACTGGATCAATGTTCTTTCGAGGAATTACCATGGAATCATCTCAGCTTCGCGAATTGCTTGGCCAGTAGCCAACTACAGATTAAAATCCCAACGCCACTCAACTCCAATCACCCTCAGCAATCATTCAATATTTCAGGAGATATGCTTTCCGCTTCACAATTAGCAGACTTCCTTCGTTCGCCTCAATGCCAAGAAGTACCGAATCGTTACAGAAGAACCACTACTACCTAACCCAGAATACTCCTTTCTGCAAACTAATGTTGATTGGGATTTCCTAGACTACCTTTAACATACAGTCGCGCATCATGAAGCTTTTCACTGTTCACATATTGTCTAAACTTGTACCACAAGTTTTCAAAAAGCCTATACCTCTTCAGTCGGATCTACATCAGTTACACGCACAACGCATTATCAACGCTCTTCTCCAATCCCAAATCATTTCTAAAGCTCCAAGACGTTTCATTTTGCAGGCTCGCGCCTTTTTCATTCCTAAGTTTGGCGGACGCTTACACTTGGTAGTGGACTACTCGTTTCTTACGCCGCTAACCTCGCCTATTCACTTTGCTCTTCCTTCAGTTCTTAAAGTTATCAAAAGAGGCACCCTGCCGCTGGATTACATTATGCTGCAATTTCACATAAAAGCTGCGTTTTACCATTTGCCTCTTATTCAGAAACACATATCAATCTACCTTTATCGCTTTCGACGGTCAGTGCCACATCTTTAATAGAGCCCCCATGGGCCTGTCGTATTTGGTGGCACCTTGTCAGTTATTATCCAACATATTACTCACTCCATTTCGGCAACTAGGTTATACATCTTGGGCGCACATAGACAACTTACTGTTTATTCTACCAGCAAACTCATACGCCCTAGTCAACTCATGGTTATGCAATCTCAACAGAATTGGTATTGTTTGTGTTCAAGTACAGTCATCGATGGGATTATTCGCCCCTTGTATCAAAAGTACCATCCAGTTTTTCAATGCACAGATAGTAACAACTTACCTTCTACAGACTTCCACATTTTCTATGGAATGGGCTCCAGCACCAATTACTCCTTCCAATAGAATTTGGTTTTCAAACGCATCATCTTATGGATTTATTTTGCTCATTCACGGTTACACATCTTTCATAAGGAGCTACAAGCGGCACTTATCACGCTTACCAAAGCAGTAACACTTTAATCCTTGATTCATGGCCTTTAGCGCAGGCACTTCGCTCAGGGAAGCTACATGGTGGCAAGTACACCGAGAACATTCTAGCTACGCTCTTGGTTCAGTTTAAAAGCATTCTGGTATATTGGGTCCCATCCGCCTCAAACCTCACTGATAAACTTTCACACATACTATCTTTAGCTCCACCACCTCTCAATTTTCCTTTATAGATTCTTTTTACGTGTTCTTATTATTTTAGTGTGTTAACATTTTTTAGTGTTGCTATTTTTACTTTCCTTTAATGTCTGTAAATTCAGTGTCAGCACATGCTACGCTTTTAAATCGATTTTGCATAAATGGTGCCACTATTTTTTGTAAATTTATTAGACATTTCGTTCCCCAGAAAATAAAAATTGTAAAGATGAGGAAGTTTTTAAATTTGAAAATTCCTCTTTAATTGAAGGTCTGCCAAATTTCATTAAAAATCTAAGTAAAGCAATTGATACTCCCAATGATAAATTCATTAATACTGATAAGGTCAATAAAATAATTGAAAATTACTTTTCATATGTTCTGGAAAAATTAGAAGCTTCGGAAAATGATTCGTCGTCTACAAAAGCAATCCTGAATGAAAGTTTGAAATCGATTTTAAAAGACTTAGTTGTTAAGTCACGCTCTCTTCGAAATGTAAAGATTTTTCCATTATTTCTGCGAGAATTTAAAAGCCGTGACATTTCTAAATTACATTTCGGCAAATAATAAATTTATTAAATACGTTGATCTTTATGAAGATATAAGGGTTAATGTTACCAGTGTTCATGCTATTTTGAAGATCTGAAGGAACCTTACAAAAAAGCAGCTAATCGTGAAGTCACGACTTCAAAAAGTAAAAAATTTGATAATTTACCATCTTTCTCAGGGCTAAAAAAAGTACGAGAAGCTGTAGAGAAAGATCAACCTTGGGAGTGAAAACCTATGATGACCAAATGGCATTAAATTATTTTTTATTACAGTCCAATTTAAATATTCGTCCTCTTCCAATCTTGAAGCTTACAATATCTGATTATGAAAAAATTAAATCATCTGAATATAACATGATTGCTACAAATAAGGGTAAGACAGGATACAAATAGAATGGCAACATCCGAATTCAAAAGAATTTTCAGGCGAATATTGACAAGAACACAAAACGGATCCTTGTATGTTTTTGCTTCATCAAAGAATGAAGTGCAAAATTACATGAATTATTTTGTATCCAAAGCCTTAAAGAAATACGCAAATTATGAAAAGGATCTACAATTGTAAGAAAAATATGGGATACCAAAGTTGATGTGGCTGCAATGTCATCTCGTAAAAGAAAAACACATTTCAGCCAGACAGGCCATACGGAGCAAACCGCAAAAAACGATTATGTTTTGCCTACAACTGGTAAAGAAATTTGTGATATTTTAAATTATTACGATTAAATCCTCCGTGTTCTGGTACCCACAAAAAATCAAACAGAAGTAACATACATAAACCGATTTTTAATTTGAGTATATTTTGTGTTTGCTTATATTTGGTAGTTTAAATATATCGTTTTCAGTTGTTAAATTACACATTTTAAATACTACGTATTATTGAAAGGTTTTGCAGAAAGTTCTAAAGGAAGCACAGGCATATAAATTTGTAATAAAAATTCGAAAAATTTAAAGTAGCCATAAATTTTTTTTCACTGTTACAAATCGCCGTTACAACAAAGCACCCGTATATATGATGAATTTCACAAAGCACCCTTTATAAATGAAAATGTTACAACACGCCTGTATATATGTATATACAGTACTGGCCAAAAGTTTGGGGAGAGTAACCTGTCTAACTCGTATTTTATGCTATTTCCTTAAAACTTCATTAAATTCCTGGCATTCCCAATTTTTTCTTAGAATTTACAACACATTCATTTAGCCAATCAAATTAACACAACTTTATTCGTATTTTATGCTATTTCCTTAAAACTTCATTAAATTCCTGGCATTCACAATTTTTTCTTAGAATTTACAACACATTCATTTAGCCAATCAAATTAACACAACTTTAGATTTACACACAATAAATTTTCACTGAAAAAACACTATCATTATATAATATGGTCCGTGGTAGTGAATTTTCACGAACAAAGCGTGCTCAAATTCATATCTTGTACGAGGAATTGTACAATTATCGCGCTATAGCTGTTAGAATGAGCCTGTTAGTGACTTCGGTATTCAGAAGTGTTACCCACTATCAGCAACTCCAAAATTTTTCCTCTCACAAGCGGTCCGGAAGACCAAAAGTGACAACCCCTCAGACTGACCATCTCATTCACCATTACATCGTCAATCAACCATTCTCTTCATCTTCTGAAGCCAAAGCACCATTAGACGTCGATTGAATACTACCATTGACCTTCCATTGTGCAAACCAGCAGCCAAACCCCGATTGTCTTCAAAGAACATTCGAGACCGGTTGCGCTTCTGCAAGCAATACCAACACTACAACCCTGAGATGTAGCATCAACTAATGTTTAGTGACGAATCCACTAAATCTTACCGGCCACACGTTCGACGACCAAGAAACCAAAGATTCAACACACGTTACACGCAACAAACTGTCCGCTCAGCACCTTCTGTGATGATCTGTGGTGCTATAACTGCGAATGGGCGTAGGCCTACTGGTCTGCATTTTGTTCCTCACAACGAGCCAGTCACAGCCAATGCCTACCTGAGGAAGCGCCAATGCACATCACTTGACGATCTGAAAGAGCAAATTAAAGTGGTATGGTGCACATAGATTGCTGATGATTATTGTAGAAAACTGGTCGAATCAATGTCAAATTTCTAAATTTGGAACGTGTTCCCCAACTTTTGGCCAACACTATATATATATATATATATATATATATATATATATCGTCGATTGAATACTACCATTGACCTTCCATTGTGCAAACCAGCAGCCAAACCCCGATTGTCTTCAAAGAACATTCGAGACCGGTTGCGCTTCTGCAAGCAATACCAACACTACAACCCTGTGATGTGGCATCAACTAATGTTTTGTGACGAATCCACTAAATCTTACCGGCCACACGTTCGACGACCAAGAAACCAAAGATTCAACACACGTTACACCCAACAAACTGTCCGCTTAGCACCTTCTGTGATGATCTGTGGTGCTATAACTGCGAATGGGCGTAGGCCTACTGGTCTGCATTTTGTTCCTCACAACGAGCCAGTCACAGCCAATGCCTACCTGAGGAAGCGCCAATGCACATCACTTGACGATCTGAAAGAGCAAATTAAAGTGGTATGGTGCACATAGATTGCTGATGATTATTGTAGAAAACTGGTCGAATCAATGTCAAATTTCTAAATTTGGAACGTGTTCCCCAACTTTTGGCCAACACTATATATATATATATTAAGAACTATTATTTTTATTAATATACAATAAATATAAGTATTCCTTTTTAATTTTATGTATATTTGCGTCATTAAACATCATTTCTAAGCATCGCACCAATTGACTGTTAATCAAATAGGACAAAGTGAGGGTTTTTGATGCAGAAGTTATGCATTAAAATTTGATTAGAAACAATACCGCCTGATTAATCAACATTAAATGTTGCAAGCTTACGAATATGTGGCAAAAATCAAATTTTTGTATTTGTTTTTGCACTCTGTTAGGCAATGCGTAGCGCCCCATTGATTTCTGAATTCTTCATTCAATTGCACAATGTTTCATAAATTCACGAAAGAAAGCAAGTCCCTTGTTATTGAAGCATCGAACATAAGAACGCCTTTAAAAACATCAATTGCAGTGGTTCACAATTAATACTGATTTTGATCTATGTGGTGGTGAAGACTTCTACCATATTGCAAAAGGATATTATTGAAGAGACGGCATGAAGTAATATTTGTTTGTTTTGGTGCCAAGGCGACCTTAATTAAGGTATCTTAAATATAGAGTCGCTGAGGAGAAAAAAATTAATATAGAGTCGATGAGTACATAGGGTTAGGAACAATAATAATTTTTAGTAAGTCATTTGATTTCAGTTCTTTGTATTCTAAAAACAATTTCTACGTGAAAAAATTGTTCAATAAGAAATTACTTTCCGTTAAAATGAAAGGTGTCGGTGGGCACTATGGAAAATCGATTCTCGGAGTCGCTGAGTCCAGATTTTTCAAAAAACCTTAGTACCCAGAGACTATACACACACACACACATATATATATATATATATATATATATATATA
>CABFPE010000506.1:163556-187151 GCA_900660155.1 Hofstenia miamia | reverse complement strand
GTAACCTTCTTCAGAAATTAAAGAGTTTGAAATTGTCAACAACTGAAATTAGCAGGTACTAGTCAAATATTTGATTGTTTGCTAATTTTTCACTATAAAAATTGTGTGATTGATCATTTTGGTGATGAATTGAATTTACTGGATTTACTTTACGTTTTTGTATCAGGTTATTTTATTTAATAGAATGGAAAGCTAAACGTTCGAGCTCTCGGGTATTCTAGACAGTGGTTCACAACTCCAGTTAACAGGAGCATTGTGTATAGCCGGTACTTACCCCAGGTGCTCATAGGTTAGGTATAAGGATAGGGATTTTTATTCATATTAGCTTTCCTATCATTCATTGTTCATACTACTGTAATTATTACATTATGCTATTACATCTAGCCCTATTAGGAAATTACGAAATCAGTTTGTGTTATCTTGTACAAGATTTATTACCAGGGCCCGGATAATAGTTTTAACACCTAATAACACCTATTAGTAACTATTTGCACATTTTGAATAAACACCACCTAAATTTCATTAATTACATATGAGCACCTAATACACCATATTTCTGAGAAATTGAGGAAGGGAACACGGCGTAAATCCATTGCGCCATCTAGCGGCTGAGGCAATTATCGTTGCGCGCCGGCCAATGCTATTTGATTTGCGTCAGTCCCACACTCATACGTGTAACTTGCATTTCTCGCTAAAACATGCCTAAAGAAAAAACAAGCGATGTGCAGCGCTGTAAGGCATTCTCACGTGAATTTCCGTTATTAAAAGACGACGGCAAATTGTTATTTTGCACCGTATGTGGCGTATCCGTTTCTTATTCTTTACGAAGTCATGTGGTGCAACATTTACAGGGACAAAAACATAAGCAACGTGCAACAAATTCTCGCACCAATACAATCCAGCAGGGTTTACTGACATCTGCATTACCCGCTAAGAGCCAATTTAACCTGGACTTGTGTCAAGCGCTAGTAAGTTCTAATATTCCATTCGAAAAGCTTAAGAATCCGATCTTCCGAGGATTTTTGAGGAAATACACCAAACAAGACGTTCCCGACGAATCCACTTTAAGAAAGAACTACGTAGGTGATCTTTTCAAACAGAAATATACAAAATTACAGCAGATTCTTAAAGATTCTACAATGTGGATTAGCATTGACGAGACAACCGATGTAAAAGACAGATGTGTGGCGAATGTTGTTATTGGAATACTTGGAGATGAAGACCATGGACCGTTCTTAGCCTCAACCAATTTTTTGGAAAAGACAAATTATTCGACAATATCTCAAACTATCGTAACTACTCTTACGTCTTTATTTCCTCACGGAATTCCGTACGACAACGTTCTTCTTTTTGTAACCGATGGCGCGAGCTATATGAAGAAAGCATATACGGAAGTCCTGAAAGGCATGTTTAACAAAATGATTCACGTAACGTGCCTCGCCCATGTGCTACATAATGTCACTGACCATATCCGTCAGAATTTTACTGTAACAGACAGTTACATTTCGAGTATTAAAAAGATATTTAGAAAGTCACCTAAGAACATCAATGCTTTAAAACACTATGCGCCGACAGTCCCTTTACCACCCAGGCCAACAATAACCAGATGGGGGACATGGATTGAGGCAGCCCTGTACCATGCTGAAAATTTAGAAGTGCTGGCAGAAGTTGTGCCAACATTGCATGGATCCACCACGGTAACCAAGGCAACACACATTTTGGAAAACAACCGGCCAAAATTAGAAGCCGAGTTATTGTGTATTCGGGCAAATTATGGGTTTCTGGTTGAGGATTTAAAGAAAATACAAGCAAAGATGTTGCTGATTTCGGCTGTCGAAATCATAGATAATATTCAAACAAAGATGCAACATCAATTGGGCAGAAACAAGCTTGCAGAATCACTTGCGAAAAATTCAGGCTTCGGAGAAATGAGGGCACTGAGTAACGCCTTGAAATATGGGGTTCCTATTTCAATCAAAAATACTCGGATATCTGCATGGACTATGGCAAACAAAGAAGCAGCAAAAAACGCACCGATAGTAGCTTGTGATGTGGAGAGGTCCTTTTCAATGTATACCAATTTGCTGGCAGATAATAGGCAGTGCCTATGCGAAAATTCGCTTAAAACCCTACTGTTTGTATATTGTAATAGAGACCTTTAATTAAATTTTGTTGTCAACGAAATCTGTTTTAGCACCTATTTGAGCACCTAAATGGGTTAATTTTAGCACCTTTTTAAGTAACTATTTAGATGATTTTATACCACCTAATATCCAGGCCCTGCTAATCAAATTACCACAACTTTCGATTTACACACAATACATTTTCACTGAAAAAGCATTATCATTATAGCTTGAAATATTGTAGAATCATCACCCAGGCCGAGATGTGCATTAACTGAGATGTATTTAGTAACGATGAATGACAGATTCTTCAAAACTCTGCAGGGTAATGTCTAACTGTTTGACCTTTTTGCTAACTTTAAAATGAACTATTTTATAATCACAAAGTTTAAAGTAATTATTATAATCCCTTAAATATAAATGATGAAACATACAGTCTTTTGGTATTACATTAAAAATGTATATTTATATTTATGGCACTATAAAAAAGCGCGGCTGCATTGATTTGACTTATGCTGTAGTTTGCGAATCTGTTAAATATAAGGTAGCATTGTGAATGAAAAAGCAATGTGCACAGTTAAGTAGAAGCGTTGCTGGTTTTGTTTCATCCATCTTGCAAAATGATATGTTGTTTAAACATATATATATATACATATACATATATATAAATATATAGAGCATATATAGAGTATCATATCAGAGAGCATAACATTTTGTTCGTTTTCCCCCAGACAAAGCCTATAGCGTAGCTTCCGCTTATATATATATATATATATATATATATATATATATATATATATATATATATATAATGCATAATCTTTATGTAAATAATTAACTATAAATATTTACTATCTGGCATGTTATAATAATTTCTTCAATTTTCCTTTTCAGATGTCAATCACAACTAAATCCTTTTATGGTACTAAATGGAGACAATGGAGATTTGTTGCGATCATTCCAAAATCAGGAGATATCTGATATTGAAGTATCAGATTCAGATCAAGAGTCAGATCCAGATTATCTCGCTAACCATAATGATAATCAATGATAATCTTCAGAAGAAGAGGATAATGGTGATGTAGAAGATGATGCAGATATTCCTGAAACATTGTCAGGAAGAGGTAAAAAGAAAAAGATGAATGATATAAATGGAAAAAAAGGAATTTATATTCATCTTTTGGCAACAAGGAAATCAATTTTACTCAACCTTTAACCTATTTTTATCAACTTTCTTTCTGAGGAAATAGTTGAAGAAATTGTGCAGCAAACAAATTTATACTCTGTAAAAACTGGTGGTAAATCGATTGATACAAACTCAAGTGAAATTAAATCATTTTTATCAATGCTGTTAGTAATTATATCGAGATTATTGGAGCAATTCAATTATTAACATCATAGAAATCATTCAATACTTTTTAAGCTAGTATTTGATTTGTCAAAAAAATTGGCGAATGTTGGTTGAAAATTTTAAATAGAATTCTTGCACAAATGGTAGGGTAGATTTTCTAGATGCTCCCAAAAACTTGTGATTTCTAATATCATCAAAAAGAAAAATAATTCAATTATCAATACTATATATGAAACTGCTATACATAATCGAATAACATGTTCGTCATTATTATATATATGTCAGCCTTAACCAGTCAATGAGGTTATATAAAATAAGTTTTCTAGAATGAGCATATTCCAAAAAAATTATTGGTACTCAGTTAAGTTTTTTGATTTTTTAAATCAGTATCATGTCAATTTTGTATAATTATGTTAAATGATAAAGAATGTCAGCCTGACCTGGGAATTCTTTAACTTTTATTTCATTTCTGTAATGCGGCCTGAACTAAGAATGACATTTTGATATGACCCTTGAATCAATTAGCCGGAACTTGTCATCTAAAAGTAACACATTTTTGGCCTTTTTCAATTCTTTGAAATCAGCCTAAGCCCTAACCCTAACCATTAATTCGATTGATATCCTTGCATTCATAATTTTTAAGAGGACTCAATCTGGATAAACACACTATGAAACACAATTATAGACAAAATTTAGTTATGCTGTTGTAATAAAATTTTTATAGATATATATATATAAATATATATATATATATATATATATTATATAAAATCTTCAAGAAATAAAGAACAAATATCTTAGTCATTAAATAATATTACCTCAGTTTACAGAGTTTTGCATAAAGTTTCCCAACAGTATTCTTTTCTTTAACTAAATTTCCTCATAATTCCAATCTCTTCAAAAACGTTGAACATTCAAGCTAGCAAAGCAAAGATTCTTTTCCATTTAATTCACAACCTTGCGTCACATCGTAATCCAATGTTTTGATAGTAGAAAATCTAAAAATATCATTTTATGATAATTTCAAATCAAACCCCATTTATACAGTTCAATTTAAAAGCAGAACGAAAATGACGTGATAGTATGATTATAAATAAGCACTATGGTCTCTAAAAGATTACAAAGTGGATATAGATATAACTAAAATAATACAAAAATATACTTAACTATGTAGAATAACATTGTAAAGTTACATTATACAAAATTAAGAGAAAAGTTCATGCCAATAAAAAGAGGTATTGAAATGTAGGGAGATTTTGAAGAGCATAAGTCTAAATAATGAATGAACCTATGTGAAAATATAATGTTTCCGGGATGACCATTCATATGCCTGATGCGTGTAATGTGCGGCAGAATTTAGGATTGAAAGAAAGTCTTTTTAGTATCTACTGTCACAAAACGCGATACAACGGTTATTGTTTTACAGAGAAAATAAACATTCTGAATCACAATTGATGTCTGCTTTCCAAAAGAAAAATTGCTTTCTATGTAAATCTCCAGTAACTTCCAAAATGAGACTTGTTCTGGTTTCAACTCATCAAGATGCAAACTTTTGCAAATCTCAGTTTTTCAAATTTTTATTCATAAAGACCACTTCTTTAGATTTGTTGATGTTTCTTAATGAGGTTCCTATTTTCAAACTTTTTTTACAAACAAATTTAGAGACAATTGATACGAATCATAACAATGTTGAGGGTTGGAGGCTTTGATAGCAGTAAGATAGTTAGTATCATCAGAGTATTTTTTTTGAGAAGACATATTTTTAAGTCATAAATTTGAAGTTTAAAGTCATATTTTAAAATTTTTAGATCATAAAAAATCCCCCCCCCTAATTATGAGGAAGACAATTTAATCTTATAGCAACACCTAACATTTTCAAGCCAATGTTTTCGTTAATACTACTTGCTACAACCGTAGGTTCCTGCAGAGACCACTCTTGATATACATGTTATAGGGCACTACCTCCATCGAAGACTCGATCTCTTCTGAACAAGTAGAAACCATCAACCTTAATAGCATTATCAGTTTCTTTCAGCTTCAACTCTTGGAGTGCAACAAAAGATAAATTTGAGTGTTTATAAATAAATTTGTCCAATTATACCAGTTAGATAATTGGTGTATCTATTAGGAAGAGTAAATAGGAGACATGTAAACGGCTATCAACAATGTGTCGGTTTAAATTACTTAAATTCCCCAATTTACCATTGTTTAAATAAATAATATAGAGTACTTTAATCATTGAATTACGTTGCTACTTAATCGAGCACCAATAATCTATCTAACATATAACTGCAAACATCTCCTTCGATCATCGGCAATGTTGAATTCCTTTTTCAAACAGCCTGGCATCGGAACTATAGTTATTTAGATAGTGATTATTTAATTAAACAACTGATTTTTATATCGAACAAGTTCACTAACATCTAATAATGAGTTGCGAAATCTGATTTGGTCAAGGCTCCATTTATCGCTCTTCGTTGTTGAGGATGGAAACTAATTATCAATAAGTTAAATAAAAATACATCGATAGATCTTATTCGCATATTTAACAGATCCAATAAGTTCATAATGATAAATAACCACTGAACTCTGATAAAAGTTTATTGATAATGCCCTTTGTTACAACTTAATATTTCATTATAACATTAGACTGGTATTAAAGTACAAATCAAATTCTTACAGATCTAATCAATTATTCTTTTTTGGTAAACGATGACGATGTTTAAAGTTGAATTTAAATTCAAATTTCTGTCATGTTTTGTTTTGGTCGAAGCCAAACATATTTTTGACATATTTTTTTGGACTTATTTAAAATAAAATTTAATTGATAATAAATATTGTTCAAATAAGAAATTACTCAATAAAATTCTAACTAAGTAATTCAACTCTATCATATTTTGTGATCAGAAAGAGAGCCTTTATGTTTGCACTCTTCTACCTATGTGAGGTTAACAAGAATGCCTTTATGCTTGAATTTTGTCACAATATAGAATTAAGGATAAATAAAGGATAGTCAATAAAGCAAAGTGAAACAGTCAGCAATTAAGCAGAAAATAAATTAAATTTTGAAAAATTCCTACTTAATAAGTTTCAAAAAATGATGGCAGGAATTTGACACAATGTTATATCAAGCAATTATCAAAAAGAACTGATACATTCATTCTGTTTGTCTCACTTTCAATATTTTTCATTTTTTTAACATTACCCAAATTCTACGTTTCATATGCTTCTATCAAAGACATTTAATTTGTGTATAAAAAAACTTTGAACTTTGCACAAAAACAAGACAAAGAATCACTATATCTTAATAAATATAACACATTATCTCTATTTTTTTCAAATTCATCTGCATATGCTATCAATTATATATAAATTCAAACATCATTAAACATCTCTTCTCTTCCTAAAAGACTATGTTAAATTAAATAAATGATCACAAAAATATTTGCATTTAAATAAAAATTCTAATATCAATAAAATTGTGGAATTATTTAGACTATGAAACACAAGTACAAAATACTTACAAAATGCTTAGAAAAAAACTGTAGATATCAGTGTTAACAAAACAACATATTCTAGGAGACAACAGCATGCTTCATGCATTCAAAACATATACACAATATTTAACACTTACACAAACAATCACACAAACATTGATTTTTATTATTACTATATATCTTGCTTATTAGTTTGTAGCTTTCTATTGGTTTATATTTTATTATATTTGTAAATTTTAGCAAATATATTGCTTTAAATATTAATATTATTATAAGAAAACTTGCAATTCATAAAAAAACTAACTCTTTTTAAGCACATTACAAGATAAAAGTATATTCATGTTAATCATACATTTTTAGTGTAAATCAATTTCTTCTTACTTGAGGTTTTTAAATAAACATTTATACTTTGCAAATGCCTGCATTTTCAACAAAAATTTTTTCCTAATTTATATATTTGTCTACATTTTTTACAGATTAGTGAAATCATTGCATAAATTTTTAATGCATACATATACATTCTGCTAATGTTGTTATTAATATATTTTATATAGGGGAGATGTACAGTATTGCCATCGTACAATAAGGGGCTGGCAACTATACTAACACAAATGAAATCATTGTCATGGCAGAAGGTTGTAGAAGTGACCATATTGTAACAGCCCTGATTCTAGCATGACTTAACATATAGAAAAACATCAGTAATTCATCCAGGTAACTAGTAATTGTTTAGAAAACATACAGGATAACCAATTTCTATGGCTTCCAGCTGAATTGCTGGAAAGAAAAGTTTCTAACTTGCTTGATCAGTGCTACCCTATTTGTCTCATAACTTATTATCCAGCTCAATACAAAATAAACAACTCAATGATTTTCTTATCTCTCATCTAACTAGATAATAGCATGTAATTACCATGCATTCATGCTAACCAATGGTATAATATCATCAAATTGTAATCAATTATCAGTGCATGTACATGTTGCATTTGAACAGGAGGTTTTATTGTATCTATATGTAGCCACACACATAACCTAATGCCACTCATCAATTCAGTACTCAAAGAAGTACTCCCAAATTATCACTGGAAACTTAGCCAATAATTATTGTAAACATAACATATCAAAAAAATAAAGTAAGAAAGAAGGTGAACAAAGTTGAGGTGAGATAAACTCTATTGAACATTAACTACATCATTGATCATATTTATACATTGTTTCAAAAGTAATTACCTGTCTTTGTTTACAACAAATACACATAGCACCAGCTTGAAGGGATGATATATTAATATCATAAACTAAACTTGAAATGGAATAACTTACATCACATTGACGTCCTCATTGAAAATGTCAAATTAGAAAATAAATAAAAATACACACAAGTCCCCAAGCAAATCTACACCATGTGCAATACCATGGGTCTGTCAATATGCAATTATTACAGAAAATATAAGATAAATGTATATGCATTAAGTATAATGTACATATTACATATTATCATATTTTATATTTTCATATTACATATTTTCATGCTTGATTCAAAACAAGAAATCACATTTATTAGTTTAAATTTGTATCTTTGGATATGTAGTGTTGTTTGATGGATTCTTCTCAAAACTTTAATCTAAAGCTGGCTCATTTCATTTATCTTGAACCTAACAGCATACAGTTCATCTTCACGCAATTCTAAAGCAATGATTTGGCCCTTTTGTCAATAAACATGTTTTGTCAATTAAGTTTTACTCAACAAATGATCCTGATTGCTTGTTGGATTTAGTGATCTTGTTTTGACAATTTAAGCACTTTATTGTTGTATTTCAATTAACATTTTCCTCAATAGTTGAGCTTGCTTATTCAAAATTTGTTAATTTAGTAAGTAAGTGATTAGCTACATTCTAAATTGGTAATGGTGTTGGTGATTTCACCAGTAAAACTGTATGGTGTAAGTTAACATCAATTATGAACTAACAGTAACTTTATGTAATTCAATTATGCAATGCTAATTCTTTTACAAAAAGTTATTCTATTTTGTGATATGCAGGTTTGCCATGGTCATGCATTTTCTTTCATTTGATTATGGAGGGTTATAATTAAGATTTATCTCATTTAAATTTAATAACCTAAAAATGGATGATTTTCTTAATTTTGAAAGATGCTTGTATTACTAATGATTGAAGATGAGAAGAATCATTATGAATTTCAGACTATTAATTACATGTTTAATTAACATGGATTATTCTGTTAATTTTGCATCTCAAATTTCTCATCTCTCATTATCATTGTAGTTATTACAAAATTCATTATCAGTAATTAAGAAAATAAGAGAAATGTTTATTATACTATGTAGTTATTACAAAATTCATTATCAGTAATTAAGAAAATAAGAGAAATGTTTATTATACTATGTTATAATTTAAAACCCTATACTGGAGCAATTCCATTTGAGTCAACAACATTTCTGTGAAAAAAACACCAAAACCTAAATAGATTAACTTTAGTTAACCATATTGCTTAAGGATGTATTATAGATATATTTAGTTATATACTAGTTGCTCATATGGTTTAAGGATGTAATATAGATATATTTAGTTAATTGAACTATAGGCTGCTAAGGATAGTCACTTATGATCAAATAAGTGATTATTAGGGATTTCACATGATAAAATTTTACAGTGCTTTGAAGAACAGAGGAATGACAAATCACTTAAATACAGGAGAACAAGAAAGTGGAGATGCTTCTCAAGAAAATCAGTGACAACAGAGTGTTAACCAAAAGACTCTTTAATCAAATGAAATGCATAATCACTAACAGAAAAAGATCATACAAGGTGACAGAGAATAAATATGAAGATTCTCTAGTCATACAAAATGTGAGCATAAAGGCATTTCTGTAATCTCTAAGAATGAAATATGAATCACAAAATGCATTAAATATTATCAAACCAAAAGAAGCACAATGTTAAATACCTAATTCAAAGAAAAATTGGGTAAACCAAAAAGGAAGTCCCCTATGTCAGAAAACAGAACCAGAAAGCACACAATATCAGTACCAGCCAAATGCAATGATGGAGCTTCCCTGAGCTGTCAACCCCAAACCAATGGCACAGCTATAGAGGAGATAACATTCACATCACAACTACCCAAACTGTCACCAGCAGTATCATTGACATGGAATAGATATTGAAGAACTATGAAAGATTGAAAAGAAACTGGGTATTGAGGTAACACTACTCAAAACACAATTTGATAATGCATTAAATTATAAAATCCCATTAAGACTTGAGATGCAGGAAAGCATAGTAGAACATGATGAAATTGTAGGTATGGAAATCAAATGAATCAAAGAACTACATAATTGAGAAATCAAAGCTAAGAAGAAAGAAGTGTGTGAATGGTGAGAGCAGTATATTAATCAAAGGGCAATGGAAACTGAACTCAAAGCAGTAGAGAGAGGATTAATGGAAGAAATAAAATAACTCCAACAAAAACAGTGATGTTAACCCTGAAAAACAAATGGTTGGTGGATAAAATTAGACTAACAAGGCTAGAAGAAGCACAGAAATGAAAAGAACAGCAAGATGCAATAGCAAACAACTCACAACACAAAGATAAACTTGCTATCATAATAATTGACCAAATGTTCAAAAAGAAATGAAAGCAGAAGAGAAATTGTGATTCATTGAATTGAAGCTGTATTGAACAAGACAGCATTACATGTTGCATTGTAGAGCAAAACTGGCAAAATTCACTAGAATAATAAATTTCCTTGCACCAAACTTCAATGAGTGGTTGTCAATATTTGAGCTAAATATGCAAGAGCAACAAGTAAGCTAAGAAACAACAGAGATGAGATTATCTCTCTACCTGGATTGTGCAGCTTATCAACATTATTTTATGTTGGACCACACTGTAAAAGGGAGCTACAAATTACTGATTGGAGATTTTAATTCCTATTAGATAGGTGAACACTCTAAAAGATAATACAAAATGATATTGCAAAAATTTTTCTGCAATAGATTAAATTACTTATATGCACATATGCACCAGGTGGAGCTCATGATAAGACTCAGCTCAAGAGAAAATTCATTTAGTAAATGCAACATTTTCTCACACATCTGCAAAGGATTTCAAAATGATTTGTGAAAAGCACTCAAACTGAAAGGCAATGTGGAAGACTCACTAGAGACAATCATAAGTAAAGGCAAGAAAAAGTGACAATAAGAAACCCAAGAATAACACCAAAAGCCACTGTAATGAAAACAGAATCAGCAGATGAGAAAATTGAAGAAAAGAAAACCACACAAGGAATAATCAAAGTAAAAAATGAAAGATGGCACTGTTAAAGCTATTCAGAAGATGGACACAACTTGTTGCAAGTGTGGAATGAAATTACACATCAAAAAAGATTGCTGAAAATAGATAAACATAATATACAATGGTGAGTGCCTTCTATGATGAAGATCATCTCTCTAACCTAGAAGAGATAGAAGCATACATAAAAGCTGACAGATAGGAAACTTAAATCTATTTTGGTATTAACAAACCTGTTGGAAACTGATGCCATCCATGTCATGATAAATGGTGCTGTATGGAAAGTTTTGGTTTATGCAGGCACTGTGATATCAGTAATCACAAACTAATGTGCAAACAAACTAGGATGCCAGAGAGAAGCAATGGGGAAACTGAGACACAGACTTATCAATCATGAATTTTATTAACAGAATTACCTAAAGTGGGACAAGCTAATGATGCTCAGAATGGCAATAAAAATAAAGAGAAAAAACATGATGAAGTGTTGATCTATGTACCACACCAGCAACATTCCAAGGTTATATCACTAAGGTTCTAAAAAATGGTAGACACAAAGTAGAAAACAGAGTGTCCACATCCATTGATGAAATCTTAGTAGTCAGTAAAACAATAGATGAGCATCTGGAGAAGTTGGATAAAAAACTCACAATACTATGCAACTTAGGATTAAGAGTTAATTGAAATAAGAATGAGATCCTGAAAACAAAGATAGTATTCTTGGGGTGTGAGATTGAGCAAAGCATAATATAGATGAAGGAAGATACAAGAGAAAAGATAAAAGACATAAGCAAACCTGAAACCCAAAAAGCCCTACAGCAAATCATGGGATTCTTCAACTACTACAGGAGATTTGTACCAAGACTAGCAGAAAAACAGCAAGAATAACAAACTTTCTAAGGAAAACCATACCATTCTAGTCATGGCAGAAGCAGGTAAAGTTGGATCTCATAAAGAAGTAACTACAAAAACATTGTCCTAAGCACCCCAGATTACTCAAAGCCATTCATATTAGACTTTGTCTCCAGCAAGTAGTGATAGGGGCATGCCTGGTACAAACAAAAAATGAAAGAGAGGAAATCATACAATGGTTTAGCAGGAAACCATAAAAAAACTATGGATCATTATAACTAGAGATGCTGGCATTGGTAGAAGTTATTAAGAAATTCAGATACTTCTTGATTTGAAAGGACTTCAGAGTGTGAACTGATGACACAGGACTGTCATTTCTTAAGAAATTCACAGTGGACAATCCATTGATAGTGTAGCATAATCCAAGGCATAATGCTGCTAAGAAGAGAAGATCAAAGTATTAGTCAGAATTAATATCAAAATATGATTTATTGATTTTAAACAAATTAAAGTTCATTATCATCATTATGTTTGTAATATGCAACTAAGAAACAAGATAGCAAATTAGTACTTGTCAAAAAATAATTTGACTAAACAAAAGGGGCGAAAATGCTTCCATTATTTTTAGCCATTTTGGCAGACAAATAAATTCAAATTCAAATGACAGGTACTTTTTGATTTCAACTATAAATAGAGTAAGAATCAATTTGGAAACTGTTGAAGTAAATTCTTTGAAAATCTTATCTTTAGACTTTATTTGGTTTGCTTACTTATAAATCATGTCAAGCTAAATGGTAGATGCAGTAGTAGTGGCTTGAGCACACATCAGGAGCAATTTGAGGGTCTTTGATCCAAGCCATGAACCTGCATTTACATTAGGTGTATGAATGGGAGTTTTACTCTGTTTAGCTGACTATTGATTCAATCATTTGCATGTATTAAATAATTAATTATCAGAGAAAAGGCTAGGAAGCCTACCATAGGTTATATCTATATTACATTGTCTAATTAGGTGACCTATAAATAGACCAATAAAATAACCATGCATGTACAATTATTTAAATGTAAGATAGGAAGCTGCAAGTAATTAGTTACTTTATTTATCTATGTTAATTAAAGCTGATAGTTTTTGGTAATGGCTGAATAATATTTATTAAGCAGCTAGTGACACTTCCAGATTGTGAAGTACAAAATTACACATTACAAATTGAGTTTAAGTCAGTTACATCCAGTGTTGAGAGCTGCACTGAGTTAGGATAAGGAACACATAAGTTACTTCATTGAGCTGAGACTTGGAACTACTCAAACAATAACAGAGGCACATGGATGTGGATTGGTTCAGAGATCAGAGTCAGCCAAAGGCCATAGTGGAATCACAGAAAGGAACTGTGGCAACAGCATACCTAAATAGTATGGAGTTACTCAAAGTTAATGCAAGTTAATAATAACATATCTCATGTTGGAGCAGAGAATTAATATCAGTGCATCCATACCTTCATACAACAGGAAACAATGATTTAAAAGAATAATTGCCTCTGTTGATGCTTGGTAGTAGATGCTACAATAGTGTCTCAATGGATCAAATTTCTAAGTTAATGTAAATGTGCAATTGAGCATAGAGAAGGAACCTTACATAGTAATGAAGACTTTTGAACAGCACTACCCAAATAGCAAAGGGATGCCCTGCAGAAAGACAGATAAAGCCAAAATTGAATTTCTATCACATAACCAATATGAAGAATTGCCAGATATAAATGTAGATAGAAAAGGATACCCCATATTACTAATAACAATGAAAGAAGAAATATTAGAAGACAAAATTGTACAGAAAAAATAAAAAGATAGCATCCTGCAGGAAATAATACAGAAAGTGAAAAACACAGAAAAACTCATTAAAAAAATCACAACTCAAATTTCAAGAGGTACAAATGGAGAGACAATGATAGAGGATTACTGTACACAGGAGGCCAAAGTATGAGAACAGCACTACCTGAAAACTAAAAAAAGATACATGAGAAAGGTCACATAGGCATAAACTAAGCAGAGATGATGTTCAACACAAGATATATATCAGTTGGTTTACAGAAAGTCATGGAAGACATAAATAACAAGTGTACTCAATAATAAGCTGCATTTTCCAAAACAGAATGCACTGTTGGAGAATATAATCCCAACATCAATTAATGAGATAGTAAGCATGGATATAGAGACATTGTTAAAGATGACAAAGGGTTTCAACACACACTAGTTGTAATCAACAACTTCACAAAATATTGAAAAATAATACTCCTCAACTCAACAATGGTGAAAGTTGTTGCAGACAAATTAGTCAAAGAATGCATCCTAATATTCAGCCAATCAAAAAGATAATCACTAACATGGTTGAAAATGCAGACAATGTAAATTTAGCCATTTACACTAAGAAAACACTACTTTGCAACTGATAAAAACTGAGCAATGGATACACACTATATTTTCAAGATTTGAAATGTGCAAAAGGAGAAATACAACACATGGAATTAAATAAAAAGGTGGAATTCAAGATAGTACACAATGAGAACCAATATTATTATGTAATGTATGATGTTGACAGTGTAGATGAGAAAGAGTTTGATGAAAAATTATATGATAAAGTAAATGAATCAGAATTATTACCTCATATATTGCCTCATAGAGAGGCTAAATGTAAGAATTGGAGATTGTCCCTAAGAACATGTGATAAAATCACACAGGGATGCACTAAACAAAAATCACATAATATGCTGCTAGTAATCAATGTAGAGCATAGGCCAAAAGTTAAAACAATTACCAGTTACAGTGAGGAAATGGATTAAAGATTAATATGATCATACCTCAGAAGCACAGAAAATGTTTCATATGATAACCAGTTCACACTAGAGGAAGCTCTGAAATTTATGAAAAAATGGGAAAATGCTAGCAAAGACCAAACACTTAGAAGTTGACAACATGCTCATTTTACATTTTTTAAAAAAAATGAGTAAATAAAAATTTTATCAAAACTAATTGACAAAGCAATATAGAATGAGCACACATGATAATAATCAGCAACAGAGATAACAAGGCTTCATCAGGGATTTTACAGGACCCCATTTCCAAACACAACCCTTTGAAATTTTGCAGGGTAGTTTCTCTTCAAATTTACCTATCCTAATGATAATTATATTTATGTTCAAGTGAACACTGTGGGAGCAATGGCAAAAAATAGGTTTTTGGGAAACATTGTGATTCCTGCTAAATGCCTTAAAAATTTTGGACAATTTCCCACCAAATGCAAGGTTTTTACATTTTCCATAGAAAAAAGCAGGAAATATAAATATATATATTGTAGAGTCACTTAGGGCCCCTATTTAAATTATTTCTGATTATTTTGGCACTCTAGTTCAGTGATTATGTCATCATGATGAAATGATAGTGTAGAATCACTGGGGTGTGATTCTAGCAAACACAAAGTGAATACAGTTCAAACTACTTCTATTTACAAAATGGTTTGGTCTTTATATACAATGTTATTTACAATTTGTACAAATATTACAACTACCAGTCACTAACAAGAAAAGCACGAGGTCTTCCTGATAAATAGTAACAACTACCACTGATGCTACAATAGTTGCTATCAATTTATCAATTTATTATTGTTTAATTCTTTGTATTTTCAAGTGCAGTTTTATGATCATTTTATTATTTGTCCCTTGATATGAGTTAAATGTGTTATTGCTCATTTAATTTGTGAGGGAATCTCATGCAACATTTTGTAAACATGTAACAGGTAATGATTTGATGAAATTGTTATAAATATGTGAAAGAACTTTAGCAATTGCACAATAAATTTGTCTCACTTTAATTGTGTTTGATCTTCTTTGATTTATTTCTTTGCTAACCCCTTTTAGGTTCTTATGGATGTTTGTATAATAAATTTTGCTTAAGGTCCAGTGAAAATTTCCGAGTTATTCCACTGTGTCCGGGGTGGCAACTAGCTCCCTAACAGTTGGCAGCCCAAATCATGGTTGCTTTAGGTTTCATATACATGTAGGGAATAATAACCTTTACTTTGATAGTTTCATTTTGTACATACACTTAAAAAATCACACTGCAAATATAATATGCCGTTAGCAAATGTGAATGCATGGTAACTACATGCCTTTTGTTTCATTACTTACATGAACTGAGATAATAGAACTCTGAGCTAAATTGTTTATTTGAGCTAGAAATTAATACTTGAGATACACAATTAGCACCTTGGCAAGTAAGGATGGCTTCATGGATATGGCTTCAGCATGATGCCTTGTGAATTGGTCACTGCTGGAAGTCTATTCATGGTGGATAGTTTCTGTTTTTCTTTATTGAATTGGTGAACCACCAATGTTCCTTCTTTTGCTAGAATGTGGGTCACTCTCTACAATGGTAGCCTCTGCAACATTGTTTAACCTTTGAGTTTCTCAGTCCTGCTGGAGTAGCCAGAGCACACTCACAATTCTACAGTATATAACTGTATTAGAAGTACTTTAATATGTTCACATAGAAGCTAAGTGAACTTTGAACAATCATAACAGTAAGCACCACCTTAAAAGAAATCAAATTTTCTGATGTACAAAACAAAATCTACAGAAATGGAGAGTATAAAGCATTGCAATGGAAATATTTACAAGCAAAAGACTTAATAGAGGAAGCACACATTTTGGTATATAGCAAAAGAGCAGAACTTTTCAGCAAAAAGCCAAGAAAGATGGGGCATGTGACTGAATACATTCCTGTCAGCCTCACATTTTAATGAAAAGGTATGAATGGAAAGACGCCTCTTCTTATCAAATGTATATAAACTGTTTTAATTAAAATTATATTTAGGAAAACTTTAGTTGCAAATTTATAATTAATTTTGTTGTTGAACAGTTTACAAAAAACATTACAGCAAAAGAGTATCTGGCTGAAAGTTAATTACTTGACTTTTGACCAAAGTTAGCCAACATTAAATTTCAAATTATGGTGAAACTCTGATTAACCAAAAAAGAAAATTTAAGTAATTTTAGTACACCTGCAAAACTTATTGAGAGAAACCATATTAGAATATTCATTAGTATCAGTAAATTCTTATCAGATTTTGGTTTATTTTTCTGTAACAAATTATTATATGGAATTATCTAAATGCTGATAAATAACTAAATTTCTTAATGGCAATGGTGGTTGTGATTTCCCTGGTAAAGGTGGATGGTGCATATTAATATCAGAGTGAAGATAGCAGTGAAACCACAATGACTAACCTTATTTTGAATTTCATAAATTATTATGCAACTGCAAGTACTTTAACAATCATATGTGAAGGCTATGGGATTTGCAATGAAATGCTTTGTGTCATGTTTATAGAAATTATTATATTCACAAACTGTTGAAAAAAATTTATTCATGTATTTTGTTTGCATTGATTGCTTCTGTAAGTGTCAAAAGTGAATTAAAGTAATTTAAGACTGTTCATTAATTAGGTAAGCAACAGTTTCTATGCAAAGCCATTCTTTGATAGAGTTACAAATAGTTTCTATACAGCAAATGGTGGGTTGATTCTCTTCAATCATACTAGCAGTATTTATTAAACTCTTAATATAAAAGACACTGATGAAATTTAAAAGTGTAAAGCATTTCTTAAAATGTAACATAAATAAGGTATTGTAACATCAGTTGGCATTTGTTATTTATCTGCCAGATCACATGCTTTTCATGTTAACTAGTGTTTGTACACATTGTAAATATGCATTGTATATAAGACACCCAAGCATCTGTAAATAGAGAAATAGTTTAACTGTATTCTCCTGTTTGCTAGAATCACCCCAGTTATTCTACATTATTTGTTATTTTTAAATGTTAGTATTTATGCCTTTAATAAACAGAAGTAAAACAACTTACAACACTAATATTAACAATAACTCTGTTATTAAATAAATATGATTATGAAATGTTTAATAGGAAAACTGTATTAAAATCTGGTTTTTCTACTTGTATATTACAAAATATTTTGTTTAAAAAATTCAGAAAGACAAACATCTCAAAAAATTATTTATTTTATTATTTTATCTTTTGTACCAAATTTTGTGATTAATAAATGTTTTACTTTACTAACATCTTAACTTTGTAACATATACCATTTATGTAAGTGTACAATTTGGAAAACATGATGTGATAATAATTAATATTTTTTTCCATAATGTGAAAAATTCTAGTTTCATATTACTAGAAAATGGTTTATTTAATAGTGATAATTTATAAAGTTGATGCATTTGACATTTGAACAATGGGATATAGATAACAAATTATATAATGTTTGTACACATATGAATATAAACATCTGGTATACTAGAATTTCACATTGCTGAAACAAAGAGAACTATGCTGAAAGATTTCAAACTTCTTGGTGAGATTTTTTTATAAATAAACATCTGAAATGTTTAGATTTTCAACACTTTTTGTGAAAATTTTTTTTCCTTTTTTTCACTCTAGTGATTTGAATTTTTATTAGAATTGTTTGAAACTTCAAGATAAAAATTTCATACAGCTATTAATTTTTCTAAAAAAATTTATTTCAAAAACCCAGGTTGACTTTTAGACATTAAACCTTAAATTTCACAGGCTATAGCAACAAAATTTTTAATGATATCACAGCTCCATTCGAATTTTTATGTAGCAAATTTCATTGAAAATAATTGTTTCTAAGCATTTTTAGCTCTAAGATCAACATTGACTGAGCTAGGCTTGCCAGGGATGGGCAAGTTTTTCAGAAAAGATAGTTTCTTTAAAAACTTTTGATATAATGAAGCAGTGAATAAGATTTTACAACAAAATGAGCAGTTTTGAGAGGAGATATTAATTTTTTTAGTCCTGCCTCAATACAGTAATTTTAAAAAATTTCAAAACTTTAAAAATTTTTACTTTGGGATATTTGCAGTAATACAAGAAATAAAATTCAAATACAATTTCCCAAAATTCCCTGTCATTCTTCCATAATGGGAAATTTTCCCTTTTAGATTTGTATATTATAGGATGGTTTTGTAATTTTTTAAAAATTATAGCAATTTCTGTTGAAAAAAACTGTTTAGAAACCTTTTTAATGTAAATAAACATCAAAATATTGTTTTAATATAGTACACTTCACATTAGGACACCCCTATAAACTTTCAAAAAATCAATGTTTTTTTAAATGTATATTGTTAATGATCAAAATAGATGTTATGGATAAACCTTGAAATTTCATTTACATTTTACTCCATTTTATTGATATCTGTGATCAATTCTGTGAATTTCTTTGAGATTTTTCTTTGGTTATTGTATATACATAAATTTGTTGCTTCTGATTCAATTTATGGTATTAGAGTTTGAATTTATGAACTCCTTTCTGTATACATTGTTGAATTAAAACAATATTTCTCAAATTTTGTAAAAAACGCTAACTTTGCAATATTGATCTTGAAAAAGCTCTTTAGGAACTTTTTATAATGAAAACCTGATTTTATATTCAGAAACTAGATGTTCCAATTTACTTAATAATCTTGCATTTTATTGTTTAAGTCAACTGAGGCATTTAACTTTCAAATTCTGTACAGTTAGTTCTGTTTTATTTGCCTTTATGGTATTTCTTTTTTTTCTAATACTAGATTATTTTTATGCTATTGTTGATTTTAACTAAATTCAAAGCTTGTGAAACTATTGCTCTGCTAAGTTTTTCAATTTGAGATGTGTTTATACTATCAATTTACAACTTAATTTCAATTTTTCTAAATTTAATTAAAACTGCAAATTTTGTTTGATAGATTTTGAAATTGCTTTCCAAATATTTTTTGAAATAAAAAGATGATTATATATTCAGAACCTAGATGCTCAATTTTACTTGTAAATGCTTACATTTTATTGTTTAAGTCAAATTCTATGCAGTTAGTTAGTACTGTTTTATTTCTCTTTAAGGTATTTTATTTTTTCCAAACATTTTTAAGCTAGATTATTCTTAAGCTATTGTTGATTTTATGTAAATTCAAAGCTTGCAAGTCTATTGCTGTACTTAGTTTTTCAATTTGAGAAGTGCTTACAGCATCAATTAACAACTTAATTTCAATTTTTCAGAAATTTAATTTACAACACAAATTTTGTTAGATGGATTTTGAAATCTTTTTCAAAAATTTATTGAAATAAAAAGATGATTATATATTCAGAACCTAGATGCTCAATTTTCCTTATAAATGCTAACATTTTATTGTTTAAGCCAACTGAGGCACTTAACTTTCAAATTCTGTACAGTTAGTTCTGTTTTATTTGCCTTTATGGTATTTCTTTTTTTTCTAATACTAGATTATTTTTATGCTATTGTTGATTTTAAGTGAATTGCTGTGCTTAGTTTTTCATTTTGAGAAGTGCTTACAGCATCAATTGACAACATAATTTCAATTTTTCAGTAATGTAATTAAAACCATGCAAATTTTGTTATAGATTTTGAAATTGCTTTCCAAATATTTTTTAAAATGAAAAATAATTATATATTCAGAATCAGGATGTTGAAAATTACTTATTAATAAACAAATTTTATTTTTTAAGTCAAATGAAGCATTTTACTTTTAAATTCTATGAAGTTAGTTCTGAATTACTCTCCTTTAGGGTATTTCATTTTTTACTCATAAACTTTAACATCTTGGCATGGTGCACCTTTGCAGCAAAGTCTGACCTTGAAGGCTAAACAATGAAACAAAATAGGTTATTTCTTTGCTTCAGGTAACATAACACAGCAATGATCCAGGCAGCCATGAAATCTGGAGAAGAATCCCTGCTAACATCATTGGTGCCACAAATTACCACCACAGACGCAAAAGCTTTGAATTTGGATAGTGTAAGCATCCACCACATTGATATAGAGAATACCAATATTTGGGAAAAGCCCAGGTACAACACACCTTGCAAAATGTGAGTTACCCACATAAGAAACTCACCTATGCTCTATGTACCAATCCATAACAAATGAAAATTTGAATTTGTCTCTTCCAAACACAAATTTAGTGCAGTTATTTTTTATATCAGCAAGTGCATTTGACCTATAAGTTGAATGTGCATGCTAAGACATTTTTTGAAGATTTTTTAGAATTCTAATGAAATTATTGAAATGCAGTCTGAATATATTTACAATATTTTTATAAATTTTAAGAATCTAATAGCATTTGATAGTATTTACATGCAAATCAAAGTAATTTTAAAGAATAGTTAAGCCATTTAAATCAAAATATAAATTTAAGTGTAGTAAAAATTAAGGTATTTAGGGATTTTTTGAATTTTAATAATGGTCACTTAAATTTTATTCATTAAAACAAATTTTCCTTGCTCTATTTGATGTTAATTAGGTACAGCTAAAGATTTCAAATTAGTTTAATAGCAAAAATAAACCTCTACTACAAAAAAAGTAATTTTTACAGTTAAAACCAATTAATTTCTTTCTTTATGTTTGAATACATAAACAAGTTATTTTTTATTCAACTACTTTAATTTTCAAGTTTTGAGTTTTCATTCATTTCTGTACATCTTAGCAAAACTATTGACATTAAAATTGAAAAACAGAAAAAAGAAAATGCAATTTTATTTAAAAAATACCATATATAATAGCAAAATTAGAAAAAAGTGCAATACTAATGAATCAAAATGATTTTCTTAGCTGAAATTATAACAATATCCATACTTTAATATCAATTTCAAGCAACATTCCTGATCTATTTAAAAAATATCAATCTTACCATTGCATTCTAAAGTAAATGGTTGTGCACTCCATTTGCAAGACTAAAATTAAAATATTTGCTTAGTGTCACTTCCACAAGATAACTTTTATTGGTAAAAAACAAATTTTGCCTATGTATTTTAGACCAAATTACAAAAAGTTCAATACTAATTAATCAAAATGATTTTCATAGGTGAAACTTTAAGAACATTTTGAATTTTTCTTCTGCATATCCACACTTTAATACCTATTTCAGACAACATTTCTGATCTATATATACAAATATTAAAATTACCATATTTGGTAGTTCTCTTCATGTGCAAAGCTTAAGCTAAAATTTTGGTTTAGTGTTTCTTATAGCAGTTTGACCTCACAAATGAAATTTTAATTACATTGAATATATTTGAATGAAAAATAGTTTTTCTTTGTGAATCACCTGTTTAATTCCTTTTAAATCATTGTAATTGGTTTATTATTTTACAAATGTTAGATACCTTTAAAAGACTAATTTTGAAGTCATCATAAAAATTGACCAGCACAATGAATGGGTTCAGCTCTCTCATAAGACCACTGTCTTGAGCAGTTAATACATAAGCACCTTATTCTAGAGGCACTATTAATCGAAAAAAACCTTAAAAAATAGATTAGTTTACCATTTAAAAAAACTTATTTTTTAGTAAGTATAGAAGTAGCCTGGCAAAAATGAGTGAGTCAGCTCTCTCATGATACCCCTGGTCCTAATCAGATAATACTTGAGTACATTACTCAAGGGGGAACAGGAATCTGGGAAAATATTAAAACATTTTATTGGTTTACCATTAAACACAATCAAAGGGAGATATTATTACAAACTCAACCTATTCATAGTACAACTATTGAAGCATATACATTGCTATTTTAGCTGTGATGCTAAAGAAATATTAATAGCTAAACACAATTCCAAATAATCTAGAAACATTATATCCAATGAGGGAAATTACTTAAAAATGAATAATGAACTGTGAAAAATTTTTGTCACTAGATGCCATCCAATAGAATTGCTTTATTTCCCCATGGCAGATAGGCAAAGGTGTTACAAAAACCTCAGGGTGTCCCATTGGCATAAGGTCAAGCTCATCACTTATCACTAAAGAAACTGTACAATATCTGAACATCTATGTTTTAAGAAACATTAAGTAAGCTGAATGTCAGTAAATCTAGGTCTTACATTCACAAAACCAAATCTAATATATCTGCTAAGTAGGAACACAAATACTCAAATAAATTAGGTTCTAAGATTAAAATACCAAGTTCAAAACTTAGCACATAAATTTTGTGCTAAAACAAGGTAAGCCATAGCATGTACTACTATCTCATCTGTTGTGACTCTCAGAGGATCAAGGGACAAAACTCAACTTGAAGTAAAGACTACAATTGTTTTGATGATTTACCAAGTAAATATCTTAATACAAAATTCTATTGAATGAGCTTTGAGTAGGAATAGGAGTTCAAAACTAAAGTCAAGTTTCCTTAGTCAACTACATGATAAATTCTATTTGGCATTCGCAATATGTATCTAGAGTAGAATGTTTCTTCAGATCAAGTTCTTGTTAAACCAAGTGTGCAACTATATGACTACATCAATGTGTGCAACCACCAAAATCTGCATTTTAATATGCTTTTTGAGGCAGGTCTTTGCGATCATTCAAAATAATAAACAGAAAATTTTGCAGTGCTTCA
>CABFPE010000506.1:65275-76383 GCA_900660155.1 Hofstenia miamia | reverse complement strand
TATATATATATATATATATATATATTTATATTAAACAATAGAAGCATTAACATACTTCGTATTCAATACTCAGGTGGTCTAGAATACAACCAATTATATTTATAAAAGTACCAAAACCATGTTCAGCGGAGACATGCATATACGGTAGAACAATCATTTCAAATGAAAAAAATATTGCCGCTAAGCAATCACTGAATGCCAAGTTTGCCATCATCAAATAGTGGTGGCTTCGCATCGTCAAAGTTTTCTTAATCACTACAATAATAAGGACATTTGCTGCAAAACTGAAAAGAGTTAGAGATTTAGTGAAGAGCACAATAATTGATGAAAGCGAAAGCGAGTTTCCATCGGTCGCATTCATTTGCTCTAGACGAAATTCAGTTTTTAATTCATTATAAAGCACTAGATAATCTCATTGGTTAAAATCCTGCAGAAGTGTTTCTAAACACAGTCCAATGAAATTTTTTTAACAACAGCAGTAAATTACAAATGGATATATCCGAGCCATTGATATCCACTAGATATGGATCAGAAAATGGTTTTTATGAATATCCATAAATCACTGTGGATCAAAAATAAATGGAACCCGATACCGGCCGGCCGAGGCTGGTTGGTCCAAGGCAAGCAATTTACCGGCCTGCAGCCGCTTTTAAATTGCATGAAAGGCCGGTAAAATTACCGGCCGTTTACCGGCTAAAATTATAAAAAATATTCTTGTAAACATGAAATACTTTGCTTAGTTTGGGAGGAATTTCTATGAACATCTAAAATTCGAAAAAAATTTGTAGTATCTCCAGTATTGCAATTACAATAATAATTAAATTTACTTTCTGGTATTTTATTTAAGTTTTCTATGAAACTTAGTAATAATATTAAAAGAAGCTGTTTATAATAATGAAAGTATAATGTATTGAAATTTGAGAGACCTCATTCAAATAAAGCAACTGGAACCCTTGTGTTTTAATAATATTGGAAGAGACGCTCAAAATAATTTTGAAGAATTCAACAAGACATTCAAATACAAATGTCAATAAACACATCCTACTAAGCGAGCAATATGTTTAGTTTTAGGGACATAATCTTTAATTTTATATGTGTTATTAAATGCTAAACGGGGTCAAATGCTACAGCAATGTGAAACCTAATATTTGTTAATGCTACTCGCTTAGTTTTATATATTTTAACTATCATGCAAAGTAAACTAAGTAAATAAAACTGAAACGTTCACATTTTTTCATTCACTGAACGTGAAAACAACTGATTAAAGTTATGCAAAGAATTGATAAATAGAAAGTAGCCAGATTGGGTTTTGCTAGAAATGTAGTTATAATAGATTGAAAATTGCGTCATGCAATATCAGCTCTTTGCATGTGTAATCTTCTAGATAAACACAGCTTATGTATATATATTTTTTTTGAAAGTTTACTTAATNGGAATGCAGTCTGCTTGCGTAATTTATTGTTTGATGATACCCAGAGGACCGAGAAAGAGTTCTGTTTAATGATCACAGTGATTGTAATCGCAACTAGATAACAAGAACCCCAACTTTCAGCTATGATAGTATCAACAACCTTTGCTTTGTATGCGGCATAGATAAGCAACATGGCTTCTTTTAAGAGAAATGCGATCTTGAAGATTGGAAGGAGAAAGCCACATTCAGAAATGTGTTCACTGCATATTTTTAGGTTTACATCTAAAAATGGCATGAATTAATTCCTGCAAAAAATCTAGTGGAGAGCAACTATTAAATTATCGAAAAGCAAATATTTCGATTTTTTAATCTACATTTAACCTGACTCTGCTGAAATTTTCAACTATAATATATTTATTTTATTTTTTCAATAATGAACTCATTAATATATTCATAGGAATACAATGCTAATACAAATGCTGTCAGATATATATTTTGAAGAAATTGAAGCGGAAGGACTGCTTGGGAATGCAGTCTGCTTGCGTAATTTATTGTTTGATGATACCCAGAGGACCGAGAAAGAGTTCTGTTTAATGATCACAGTGATTGTAATCGCAACTAGATAACAAGAACCCCAACTTTCAGCTATGATAGTATCAACAACCTTTGCTTTGTATGCGGCATAGATAAGCAACATGGCTTCTTTTAAGAGAAATGCGATCTTGAAGATTGGAAGGAGAAAGCCACAATTTCCAAAAAATTATCCCTAAGGCATAATCAGAAGCGGCATCCCAAAGCGAGGATGTGATACATCATTAAAAGGATGAAGAACATTACATATCGACATAATGGCCAAACAAAAACCATTTGGCCAAGAACTTGTTGGCTGTTCTTGAGACATAAAGAAGAAAGTGGTGACTCCTCCAACGTAGAGATGAGTTGGCATCTATATATATAGTCACGGGAGCAATTGTAAGAAGTAGAAAGCTTTAGAAAAATTAAAGCTGAATGTTTCATGCATAAGATAATTTAATGAATTACTGAAAAAGACCGACAGCAAGCAGCATTGAGCCTTACTTCTGGAGAAATGGGACTCAGATCAATTGAAGCTGCATTGATACCTCTAAAACACAACCCCTTGCAGCAGCAATTCAAGTGTACAATAGAAGGGTGTCTGAAGACGTAGCCCTCATACAGGGCTCTCTTCCAAGCTTTTGCAAGAGCCAGAAGCATCTATCAGAAGCTATTGAGAAAAAAGTGCATGCAGATTTCATGAATAATTTCTCCACAATCAGTGACTTTGCACGTTGGCATGCTGTTTCAGCACCTTTCACGTCAGATTGGCTATCAGCTCTTCCTTCTCCAGGCCAGGGACTGAGGTTGGAACCAGCAGAAGTTCAGGCTCTTGTAAAGTTACGACTTGGTTTTCAATAGGCAAATGCAGGCTTGATGTGCCCATACTGTTCTGAAAAGAGCTTAGACCTATTTGGGTATCATTCACAACCTGCAAACGTGGACCAAATGTAGTCAGTCGCCACAACATCATTCGGAATACTATTCACGAATTATGCCAGCAAGCTGCACTAAACCCCATCCTTGAACAGGGAGCTGGACTAAACAGACCAGCACATATGCTTGTTTCTACGTGGAGTCTTGGTATGTCCACAGCATTTGATATCACCGTCATTAATCCGCTCAAAAATTATTTCATTACAGGATCGAGCTTGTCGGCATATCAATGTCTGGAAAAGGCTGAAGAACGAAAACATCAAAAAAAATGATATGAAATACACGGAATTAAAATGGCGATGTGTGCCTATTGTTGTTACACCATTTGGCGCTTTGGAAACAGAAGGAAAAACTGCTTTGAGGAACATTTCAAAAACATCACATTTCGCTCAAACCAAAACCAGCCAAAGCACTGAAATCCACTTTCATAAGATTTTCAATCAACCACTAAAGATTGTACGTCAGGAAACAACAAGAAAACCAAAGAAAAAGTGCAATGACATCCATTTAATTAAAATAATAACATGCAAATGACAATTCAATCTAAAATTAAAAAATTTATAAGTAAGATTTAATCATTGTAAAGTTAATTTTGCTTTTAGATCATATTCATGTATATTTATTTTGTAAATTGTAAATTTGATCATTTTTAAATATTTCAATTGTTAAGTTAATATAATACATTTCCCATTAAAAAAATAGTCAAGGAAATATGTAAGGAAGGAATAGATTTAGAAACCAAGAAAAATAGTGTTCATGGCTGCTTCAATATTAGCGGCAATTTAAAATTAGTGGTGTGGGTTGGATAGACGCTCTATTTGAGATAGTGGATTGAAGCTGTGGAGATAGACGAACGTATTCAAAGAGTATACAAGGTTGAGGTGGATTCAATATTTTGACATAAATATCTAATTCAATCGACAAACATTACATTGATCAATTCAGAACGAATACATATTCTCGGGAGTTTCTGTAAACTGCAGCAAATGGTTCATTCAGATTGAAAATAGGTCTGCAATATGCATACTTTTAAAAGGAACATCTCATATATTGCACATGCAATTAGTTCCCTTAATGTAGTATGATTGTTACACACATAATACCGTCGGGATATGTACAATAAAATAGCTCTGAGTTTATTGCTCATCTTAAGTGATTTACTTAAAAATTTACCATAAGTATTAATAAATTTGTCGGTTAGCAATAATTTTTGATACAAAATGATACATGATTATCCATAAAAAATTTCTGATCAATATCCAGTGGATATCCTAGGATAAGAAACCTTGATGGAGATAAACTCAAGGTCGTGCGGCCTCAGGATTTAGTTATTCTAGACTGTGTTGAAGATAAAACCTTCTCCAGAGTAATAGAGAACGCATCTGATGATAGAACAGGAGCAGCTATGGTGGATCCTCTAAGTTGAGAATGGGTTGGAGCACCTCACAGACCAAATAGGCTAGCTGATGTTGAGCATTCGCATTTGATATAGTTTAGCTGTGATTTTGATGATAGGGTTTATTCTGCGACATAGCATTGGGAGAAAAGTTTAACATTCTCTGCGAGGAGAGCAGCAAAACAACAAATGGAATAAATAATTGATATTAACAACCACTTTGAAAGTGGTAGAAGATAAACAAAATGACAGCTAACGAGAGTTTAACAACAGAGAAGTATTACAGAATAATTTTCTTTTCAGTAGTGTTTCAATTCCAGTTTTACTGAATAATAAACCATAGCGTACATTACACACGCACTGAATAAACAACACATGTGAAATTTAGATATTTCAAATCCCCTATAGCAGTAGACTGTAATCATTGAGCAATTAGTAAATAGACATGCGAATTACAACCCGGTTTTTCTTTTGATATTTTTATAATCTCTGGATTAATGCAGCTTGCATTTAATTATTCATATAATTGGGAATTTGAACGAAACATGAAAACTAGTAATCAAGAAGTGAACAAATAGCTGAGGTGTAAAGTCGTACGAGGCGTTCTTCATCAATTGTATTTTATATATTTTTCCAGTTACACCGCAATAAAATATCACAATGGTGCTCAGCAAACAGCAGCAAACCAATGAAAAAATATCCGAAATTCAGCCCTAAAATTATGGTAAGGGGCGCTTTATCTTTTAGAGGATTTTATTTGAAAATTCTGGATGGGCCAGGTACAATTAATAGCCAGAAGTACTGTCAAGTTATCGCCGAGTTCTCTGACTATTCAAACGCACTCTATCCAAATGGTTGGATTTTGGAACAGGACGGTGCAACGCCCCATACTTTGTAGCTTACCCAAAACTTTTTTCGGAAATTTTACAATTAAATCCTACAATTGCCCCCTAATTTCCCAGACATTATTCACGTGGAAAATCTTTGGAGGTATTTTAAAGATTATGTTGAGAAAAAAATCAGAAGACAAAACAAGATTATGTTAAAGAATCTCAACATTTAATCACAACAGAGACAAGGACAAATTTAATGAAATAGTTTTTGAGACGTTTATCAAAATGTATCGAAAACAACCGAAAGTTTGTTCATCTTTAACTGTTGATCTGATACGCTTGCTGCAACTAATTCAAGGAAAAAGAAGTTCGTGTATTTATCTCTAACCATTTTTAAAAAAATAATTTTTTCTGAGTCTCATTTTTTTGCAATTAAATATAGTTTTCTGATTACAGATAGACGAGATAATGCCTTCTGAAATATTTCTTCTTTGATGTGTATATTCCAGGATATTACACAATTTATGTAGCATCATATAGTTCTTTTTCAAATTCAGTTTTTTGATTCAGTTTGTAGATTTCATTATAAATTTCAAATTGGGTCTATCAAATTATAGAATTTTTTGGTAAGGATAATAAAATGAGCATTAATTTAAATGGACCAGTGCTGTTTAGCATAAAGTTTTCGGTAAATGTTTGTCTCTTCTCACAACTCCAAATGAATTTCGCTAATTCATATCCGTTCCGGAAATATGTCTGTACATAAAATTATAAGTTATGAAATTCAACGATTTGGTAAATTTGATTTTGCAATTTAATGATTTCAAGAAAAAAATTTATGTTTTGATTCTGTGCAATGTAAATTTAATTTTTTGATTGTGAAATTTAAAATCAAAGCATGTCAATTTTATATTTTGCGCTAGTAAAATGGCTTAACATTACTTCGCATTTGTAGAATTTTGAATTGTTTTGCATCATCCAATCAGTGGAGTGACGAAAATAGCATCATAGCATTATAGTATCCTCAAGCATTTTTAAATTGCAGGTGTCTAGAATGTTTTAAAAAACTTCAAATTGCAATTTTCATATACAATTCAACTTGACATTTTCTCTCTTTATAGGATAAAATCTAATTCTAAAATGCTACTTATTTTAAACCAAATTAAAAATCTTAAACATTTTTATAAAAAATTTTAAGGTTTCTTTGACAAAATTATATTTAGCAATCCTATCCCATGATAAAAGGTAGTTTGGGTTTTTCAGGATAACCATCAGTGTAACAGCTCCTAGGTTCAATGCAAGTGCTAATTTTAAGTGTAACAGCTCCTAGGTTCATTGCAAGTGCTAATTTTAAATGGCTTACTATTGGATTGCTGTAAAGTACTAATTTGTTAATTTTCTATGAAGATGTGAATAAACTGTTTTTTTTGACATTTCGTACTAATTAGGAACTTTGGGATCTAGACATAGCTATAGGCAAAACTGCTTCTCTGTTATGTCTGTAAAATTATTCCTGTGTTTGAATTCAATTAAAATGTGGTATATTTTTCTCTGGAGAATTTTTTACTGTTAAGTTTTATATTTTAAGCTTAATAAAATATTTGGTCATTTTTTATATTCATAGTTCTGCAGTAATTAATTATGTTGAATTAATAGATTAAATTAGATGCTAGATAATCTACGAGTGGTTGAAAAACAGAAAATGTGATTTTTGAAAAGTTTTGAAATCCATTGAATAATTTTTTAGATTTTTTCATAAATGCTGCTAAGGTTCAAAATATTTTGACCATTAACTTAGCAACTACACAATCAGAAAATAATTTAACAATTTTCAAATTTTTTTAAATTATTGCATTTAGGTAAAATATCAAAATCAAAAATGCGATTTATTTCAAATTTGTTAAATTTTCTTAAATATGTGAACAGAAATATTTAAGCTATTCTTTTGCATTATTTTTAATATTGATAATGTTTGTTCTTATTATTTATAATACCTATGTTCAACATATTGATGCTAGTATTTTTATGGCCAATCTTTTCAAATATTTATAATTTTATAACATTTGTCTTTTGTTATTTATTGTTATTATTCCCGAATATTATTTTTTTGCTATACAAGCTTCTAAAAATGAATCTTTGGTAAATTTAGTCCGCAATCTTCTGGTAAAATTTTTTTCAAAAGTTCAAATTTTTGCAAATCACAAAAAAATTTCACATTATGAGAATTGAATCCTAGACAAATCAAAGGTGAGATAGAACTTAGAAATGTCATGTTAATGCTATTTCTACTTTGGTAAGCTTTTCTAATCTGATCATTACTATGCTCAATTCTCTATGAAATAACAAACAAACTAAAGTGAACGAAGTTGTAAATTTGAAATGTATTCTCTTGCGTATAAATATATAAGTTAATAAGAGCAAACCCATGGCCCTATTTTAAAAAAATGTAAATATGTGTTTCTAAGACAATATCTTGCTAATGTGAAGGATTCCTAGTTACCAACGACACAAATTTTTTCGAAAGCCTTTCAAAAATTAATATTTCCTCATAAAATATAGCTTCACTAAATAACTTGCTGTAAGAGATTTGTGAGTAGGGTAAAATGATTAGCTGTAGGAGGCTTTTTATCAATATTTCTTAGTGATCAGACGAGACCGTTATTCTCAGCAGCCATCCTAATCATAGCTAGTTAAAATTGGTAGATAATTGGAAGAATACATTTTGAAAAAAGAAAAGTTTGTTTTTTGTTTATTATAAATATTAGAATTCAGTATTTTTCAGTTGGAGATACTCTATGTAGTATGGTACTTTGTTTGGAGGCAAACTAATTACAATATTTAAAATTTTGCCTTCATAGAAAAACATTTGATTCACTTATTACACATTCTATATTCAAGCTTATTAATAAACTGCTTAATGCGAGTTTTTTGTAATGCCATTTAATTATTAGCAGTAAGATCCCATTAGTTGGAGTATTAATATGCATACGATTTTATAATAAGCTTGAAAATAGGGTTTTTTACTTTATTATACAATAATTTATTAACTTAAGATTTTAGACATAATCTATATTTAATGACGAAAATGATAACAAAGTAAAAAATAATCAAAATTTTGCACTACTCATTACATTAGATATTCTTTGGTTATAAAAATAGTTTAATTCTTTTTTTTTAATTTTCTTTTAGCAAAAGATATTATTGCACAAAGATCAAAAATGGGCATGTGCCGAAATATTTGTCCCAAGCGCGTCCCATTTAAATTAATGCTAAGTTCTGTCCATTAAAAATACTTACAGAAATTTTCTTCAATTTTTCGATTTACTAGACCAATATTTGGTATCTTCGAAATTTATAATAAAATTTACATATACAATTGAAAGATTGAAATTTGGAAAAGTATATGATACAAAATTTAAAATTTCAAAATTTATTATAATAAATTTGATTCTTCAACAGATTACCTGCAATTATATTGCAATCGGTGCATTGGGTTGATTTGCAAAATTCTGGAATTTTGGTAAGTCCGACTTACATAACAATTTAATTCTTGAATTTGAATATTTTTGGCTCGTCTTGACTCGGATCAGCTCGGATCGACTCTGCTCGCCAAACATAACTCATCAATGATGCTCGTTTTAGCTAGTTAAGTACTTTTAAAAAATTTTTCATCTATCAGAATTTTTGCATATTTTTTCCTGACATTTAACAAGCGTTTAATATAAGACTATAAAGAAAAAGAATCGTATATTGAATAAAACAATATTTTATAAGATTAGATAAATAAAATTATGCCGACTAAAATGTGTTAATATTGCCTGAAAATGGAAATTAGATATTCTTAAAAAGTCTCGTTTTGGGCTCGTTATATGTACAAAGTAATGCTCAAGTTCGGCACGGCTCGTTTCAAGCTTGGCATTTTAAACGCTCTGCTTATGGATAGGCTTGCAACATGTAGGTTTATATTGAACTCATAGCGAACTTGGACTGAGTATGGGTAGATCTCCCTCCTTATTAATCCCTTGTTGCTCCTCTTGAAAATCAGAATCACTGACATCTCTTAGTTCTTGTAAAAATTTGAGATGTTCTACTTAAGTAATGGCTATCAAAAGGCGTAAAATTTTGATTGGCATCTGCTTTAGCTGAATATGGGCAAAAGCAGCGTTAAATGTTACTTGGGTTTGTTATTGCGCATTTTGTCATTGTTTTTAATAGCTTCCTTAAATTGTATTCATAATTCAGAGGAAAATGTAGATGTAAGTCTGAAACAAGCCGAACACAGCATGGGAAAAGTTATTTCATAAATAAGCCGATGTTTCACAAAAAAACTGGATATATCCATTTTTTGTTTAATATTTGTATAGATAATATCATACGAGTTTGAACAGCACCAGATCGGCAAAAATAGTTTCATCGAAAATATAGAACTAAAAAAATATATCGGGTTTTTCATTTTGCTTATAACCTGTATTTTTGAATTATTGGTTTTGAAATTTTAGGGTGCTCCTTCCTCAAGAAGACGTTTTACAAGAAAAACAGTTTCCACGCACATAAGAATTTTGATTTAAAAATTTCAGCAAAATGAACATTCACTATATTTAAATGCAATAAAAACATAATTTCACCAAGAGATGATAGCACATCAGCATAAACTTTTTTTGATTAAAAAACTCAAATTCTCAAATTTTGTTATTATTACCTCATTCAATTATGTAGTGTAATACAATTTACCGGTCAAACCCTCCCGAAAACCGGCTGGCCGGTATTAGCTTTTGCCAGGCAACTCTGGTTTTTGCACCAAATGTATTTTGTGATGTTACTAACAAAGAGATGCCTGATAATAACTTCACTATATACCTAGTTTTCGAAATCGAGGACCAAATATCCAAAGTTTTGCGATTCTTCTGAGCGACATATTCAAAATCCTCGCAAAGATAGAGCTGACTACAGGCCTGCAAACGCTTGAAAATTTTTAAAAAGACGGTAAAATTAAAGAAAAAAGTTTTATTTGATAAGTATGGAATATTTTGGTTAGTTTGTGAAAATATCTAAAGGTTCAAAAAAGTTTATGCTTTCAGCAAGCTACTGCATTGCAATTAAAATTACACTTAAATGTATTTCTTTGGAACCTCATTAAATGGAGTTATTCTGTTCTTGATTGTGTAATTTTGTTTCAGGTTTTCATGGAACTAACTAGTAATATTAACAGAAGATGCTTAGAGTAAGGAAAACTGATCTGCCCGATATTACCATTGAAAATTTAACAAATTGCATAATAATATAGAAGCTTGAACCCTTGCATTTTTTTAAAATTGGATGAGAGACTCAAAATATAATAATTCAAATGTAAATGTCAGTTGAGAAATTAGACATATCCTACTAGAAAAGTCATTATGTTTAGTTTGCAACAAATTATATATATATATATATATATATATATATATATATATATATATATATATATTGGTGTTTTGTAACATAATTTTCACATATGTTTAGTATATTGTAATTTTTTGGTGTTTTGAAACATTTTGAATAATTTTCCCTTAATTCCATTTTTCCATGCCAAACCATTTCCCGTTACAAAACCCCCAATATACATGAAAAAGTTACAAAGCACCAAGATATGTGATATATTCAATTTTTTCAATTTTAAAGAAAAATATTCAAAAAGTGAAAAAAATTACATGATAATATCTCAGTTTAAAGATTCAATAAATTCTAATGCAATTTGCTGTTTTGCAACCTCAAAAATGGAAAAAATTGATGTTTTGTAATGCAAAAATTTAATTTGAAAATAACAAAACCCCAATGTATAGGTGTATATATATTCATATATATATGTTTACTTTGTCCTTTATTATTCAATAACAAATGCGGTTAAATGACACACCAACATAAAGCATAATGATTGACAACACTACTTATATATATATATATATATATATATATATATATA
>CABFPE010000505.1:609406-620911 GCA_900660155.1 Hofstenia miamia | reverse complement strand
CCATTAGAAGCTCTTCAAAATATTAGATGTTTATCGATATTTTGGAAAAGAAAATCGAACATTTCTAATCATTTAAATCAAAGAACAATTACATTTGGTAAAACTAAGTATAATAGAAAAGTAATGAAGAACGGATTCCTAAATTATTCAATATCACTGCGGAACAAATTGGATTACAGTACAAGAAGTGAAAAAATTTTTACAATATTTAAGAAGAAATTGAAAAACATGATTACACAACAAAATATCAATTATCTGACTAATTATAGAATAAGATGTGCAACTCAAGAACAATAAGTAAAAATATTTTTTAAATTATATGAAATTTGCAAACGTAACCAAGAAACAAACATTTACTGACATAACTAAGCTCATATGAAAAAGTTGCATTATTTATGTTCTTAATAAGTTTGTAAACTTAATACATGTATATGTACATGAGAACTTAAATATATGTTGTTGTTGTTGTTGTTGTAATATTCTGATGATATCTGTATTTTTCATGATAAAAATCCAGGAATAATTTATTTATAATAGAGATGTGATCACTGCATTCGCTATATTTTTGCAGTTCCTCTCAATTGCGATGATGCGAAGCAATGCTAATAAGATCTTAGCAATATCTTTGAAAGTCTCGTGGTTGTTACAATAATGTTTACTGTACTTTTTTCATTATTGTTAGTCATTGTATTGTGGATTTTGTAAATTCGTTGATTACAAGAAATTTATTTTACAAATACCCAAATCACAGTAATGTTGGTGAAATTTTGTAAATTTGTTTTTTGTAATTGTGATTTTAAATATTAAAAACAGTTGCAAAAAATTGCAAATTAATTAAATAAGAATTAGCTAGATATATATATATATATATATATATATATATTCAAAAAAAAACTGAGTTTATATTTTTCAACCGTTTGGTAAAACTTTAGATATATTTATATTATTAAAAATTGGTAATTAAGAACATAAAATTTTACACGTAAGCATGATAATGTTAGTGAATACAGACGAAAATGTAAATATATTGTCCCCGGTATATCAAGTACAATTGCATGCAGCTTCAATTTTATTTAAGCGTAAATATGGAGCTAGAATAAATGTTTTTTATTGCTAATTAAAATGAAGAACGGATTCCTAAATTATTCAATATCGCTATGGAACAAATTGGATTACAGTACACGAAGTGAAAAAAAATATACAATATTTAAGAAGTTGAAAAGCGTGATTGTAAGAAAAAATATCAATTATCTTACTAATTACAGAATAAGATGTAAAACTCAAGAACAATAAATAAGAAATATTTATTAATTTATATGTAGTTTATAAATGTAATCAAGAAACAAACACTTACAGTGATAACTAAGATCATATGAAGAAAGTTAAATTATTTATGTTCTTAAAAAGTTTGTCAACTTAATGCATATATATGTACATGAGAATTAAATATGTGTTGTTTGCAGCAATAATTCCTATCCTAGGTTTCATCGAGCAGCCTCCAATATTTGGAACAATTTAGATAATAAGATTAGAGTAGAAACAAACTACAAAAATTTAAAAAATATATAAAATGCACTTTTATCAAAAAGCAAAATCGGAGACACAAACATGCTACGCACATTTATTGATTTCTTCCACTGAGCTCACCACATTTTCTACATGGAAACACAAAGTTTTTATTATTATATACGGAGTATTATATATTTAGTTTGTTGTTTAATTGTATCTTGCGGCAAATATATTGCTTTCATTCTTATTTATTAATTCTTTTATTTTTACTAATAAAGTGATTGAAATTTATAAATAATTCAAAATAAAAATTTATACATTTAACATGGTTATAAAAAACTCTCTGGTTATCATTTAAGATTATCGATCTACAAACTCAATGGTAATAATGATAACATTTCATAAGTTGAAACTCTTCAATATCTATGTACCCGATCCGATTTCGGGTATCAAGCTGCCGGGTTCGGGTACAAACATAGATTGTTTGATAAAAAGATACGAATGTTATCCACCAATCCTTTTGAACAGATCTAAGTAAAGTAATACAAATTACCCTATCAGAAAATGATCCCAGAAGTGAGTATTACGAATCAAATTCTATGATTCGTTTCAGGCACAAACATTTTCATATTGCATCGGGTTGGTGGGGGATAAATATTGATATCAAATCCATGATAAGTGTATATTGTCACTCTCTAGTATGGCACTCCATGCTAAATATAGAATTTACAATTCCTATAAAAATCTTTTGAAAAATGGTAATTCATATTATAACATCAAATATCTCTCAGAAAGTAAAATTTCGTAGTTACTCAACTTGCTCGAAATTGGACAATTCTTAAAAAGTATTCAACAAATTAATTGGGAAATGAGGTCCTGTTTGCCGGTAATTCTGCTTTGGACACAGTAGGGTTGCTCACTTTGTCACAGCATGTCAAGTTTTATAGAAATAAATAATTCAAATAAAATTTGAATTATGAAAATATTGATCGAATGCGTAGAATTTTTTACTGGGGATTGCGGTGGTTCTAAGCACAGGAATGCTATTGGTTAAAACACGTCGGGTATTTCAAATTAAATTATTTCCTTTGGTCCTACAAGGGAAATAAATTCTTTAAAAATCGCAACATATATTTTTATGATTTTTGATTTATATAATATATCATATTTTTCCTTCACATTTTAGTTTTTTTCTAAACATTATCTTCACCGCATTCAGGTCAAGATACTATAAATCCATGCATACGACGCAAATCCGAAAATATATCAGTATTCCTACTTTTCATAATTTTTACACCCAAATATTAGCTCTATGACTCGAATAAGCAGCTCCCAATGTTCATTACACCCGATATACTCAAGTACGGCACATATCACTTCAAAATATTCTAATATTATATTTTCCAATTTTTCTAACTTTTTGAATTCAGCAGTTTCTGCAGCTCAATTAAGAATTGTGGGATATGGATTTATGGTCTACACAGAATCATCTTCAATAGGCTCCCAGATGAAAATTAAAGAATTTTATACTTATAAGAATAATCTTTCCACTATTCCCCAAATTACTGTTGTGTAAAGATATTTATATGATAACAGAAAATAGAAGAGTAAACAAGGAAGTATTGTTGTGTTTATTCAAATTTTTGGGGTTACTAAGTCTCAACATAACGTTCGTAGTTATTATTAAACCGAACAAAGAAATATTAATAATAATAATAAAAGAATAATAATGTATTATGTAGATTACTCTAATGCAAACCAAACAAAATTCGAACATCATAGATACTGTTTCACAGAAACCAGTCTGGAAAGACTGAATGCTCTTGTTCTGTATTCGCCCTTTGGCAATTAGGAAGGCTCCCTCTCGTTTGAATAGAATGTCCTCAAGCAGGAAAGGATTTCGAGTGACTGAATTATATAATTGTCATCTCAACGCCCGATAATCATTCTAATTGTATTTCATGAATAATTTTTTCTTAACTATCCGATACTATTGCAATGAAGTAGTGAAATAATTTTGAATATTCGAATTTCATATAACTAATATGCATCATATCAGTAGTTATAGACAGGGAGACCCCGTGCCAATGGGACACCCATGACTTTTTACCACATGAAAATGAAGCAATTCTATTGGACGCCATCTAGTGACGAAATATTTTTGATAAAACTTAATTGAAAAAATTAATTTTTTGACAAAGTTTTTATTTTTGATTTCTAGGATTTAGGCAAAGTGATATAATTGAAGGCGATAAATGTTTTTGACAAAACTAAATTGAGCAAATTAATTTTTTGACAAAGTTTTTAATTGTTAGGCAAACTGACATATTTACTTCTGTTAATATACATGTTCATTGTAGCAACACCCTTAATTATGCAACACCATGTTTAAGGAAAACAATTCATAGATCAAAAACCCAAATATTTCAAGTGAAATATGATGTATTTTTTCCATTAGAGCGTGTTTCCAAGTGTGTTAATATTGATCAAACAAATATGCAAGAGCTGGAAAACAATAATTTCTTTAGCAATTGTGCGTAAATTATAAAAGCATACATTACACAATGACTCTGAGTGACAGAGTTCTGCATTAGACAACCTTCAAGCTTCATTCTTCACTCTAAAATATGATGGCTCTTCCACATTCACCCAGGAGGTGGCCATCAGAAATGCGTTAAGCCATTTATTTAATGTGGCTGGCTTTCCCCAGGAGGTCTATTGTTACCACGGACCTAAACCATGAGCAATGAAAACNTTTGGTGAAAATAGAAATATTACGTCACATATATAGGCAAATAAAATAAATCATTAATATAAAAATCGTTAAAACAAAAACGTGTTTGGTGAAAATAGAAATATTACATCACATATATAGGCGAATAAAATAAATCATTAATATAAAAATCGTTAAAACAAAAACGTGTTTGGTGAAAATAGAAATATTACATCACATATATAGGCGAATAAAATAAATCATTAATATAAAAATCGTTAAAACAAAAACGTGTTTGGTGAAAATAGAAATATTACATCACATATATAGGCGAATAAAATAAATCATTAATATAAAAATCGTTAAAACAAAAACGTGTTTGGTGAAAATAGAAATATTACATCACATATATAGGCGAATAAAATAAATCATTAATATAAAAATCATTAAAACAAAAACGTGTTTGGTGAAAATAGAAATATTACATCACATATATAGGCAAATAAAATAAATCATTAATATAAAAATCGTTAAAACAAAAACGTGTTTAGTGAAAATAGAAATATTACATCACATATATAGGCGAATAAAATAAATCATTAACATATAAAAATCGTTTTAAAACAGAAACGTGTTTGATGAAAATAGAAATATTACATCACATATATAGGCGAATAAAATAAATCATTAATATAAAAATCATTTTAAAACAAAAGCGTGTTTGGTGAAAATAGAAATATTACATCAACATATATAGTCAAATAAACTATTAAAATATAGAAATCGTTTTAAAACAAAAATGCGTTTGGTAAAATAGAAATATTACATAAATGGACATAGGCGAATAAGACATTAACACATAAAAATCGCGTTAAAATAAAAACGGGTACGATGGAAAGAGAAATATTACAACATTGTAGATAACAGTGAAAATAAAATATGGAAAAACCTTATTATAATGTAATGTTGAATTTTTTATTGGAGTAATAGTTAACACTTATATCTCAGTTTTCATGTAATTTGATTTTTCAAATGCTTGAAATATCCCTTTATCACTATTTCATGTGCATTATATTTATTGGAGTTTGAAATTCATCTTTAAAAATTACAGTGTGTAGAAGAACTGAAATATTTTTTCAATGTTTATCCTATATTACTAATATTTAACTAGATGTCTTTAAAGCAAATTTGAAACATTTATGACTCTTGTGATATCATTTTTGATGGTCATAATATAATGAATTGACCAACCTTCTTTAATTCAAATTTGATTGGCTGACATTCATTCCTTTGTTCTAATTACTCAATTTTACTATCAAAATTTTTGCTTTGTTTTAACTATAGTAAGCAATTATCTTTATTAATGTTTCTTCATTATAATTATACATGTATATCATTCTTTGTAATAATATTCGAAAATGTTAAGAATGTATCTCACTAAGAAATTTGCTAGTATTTATTTGCAATCACTCATATTACACTAACGTAGTGATTAGCCATTTTCAAATTAAATCTATTTGTTAAACCATATGATGGCGAATGTCATTCGCTTTAAATTTATTTCTCCGAGAAAATGTGTATAGCGTTTTTTCGTCATAGACATTTAACAAAATCCAAATTTTATGACAGTTTTAGTATAAACTTTTCAAAAAAAGGAGAAAGAAAAACGTACATTGTTGTATATTCAGAGTTTTTCGTATTTTGAAGCGTTAATGGTTCTGTTTTTATGTATTTTATTTAATATCTAATGTAAATACCCATTTTAAGGCATTCTACAAATTACATTATGTAGTTGAACGATAAATTTTGGATGTGTCTCACTTCCCCCAAACTCACATCCCCCAAGTCTGACGTCACAAAATATTAAATACCATTAGAGACAATATTTCAGGGAAATAGTAATTATATATTTAAATAAATATCTATATTTCTTTACACTCTATTTTGATTAGTTTTATATGCAGTTAAGATTTCTGAAATACGGAATTGCAATTAAATAAATGTAAATGTTGAGGTTCGCCATTTGCATTTAGTAAATATTTAGCAGTCCTTCGAAAATCTGTTTAGATTTAAAATAGAAATTTAATTATGTTCATTATTTTTGTACTTTGTTGTAATGAGTAATTAATTTTTTCGCTTTCATTTGTAATTTGTTTGCTAATTGTTTATTATATATCTGATAAATTTCCTGATCAGATAATATGCATTGTTTGTCCTGGCAGACTATTCTATTCCTTTTAGCAGTAATGGAGAGTTGTTTATAACTTTGAAAATTTTGAATGTAATTTTTTACATGTATTTTACTAGAATGTAGAATTAGCCTGGCAACAATGAGTGGGAGTCAGCTCTCTCATGACACCCCTGCCTTTGAGCAGTTAATACTTGAGTATATTACTTAAGGGGGACCAGGAATCTGAAAGATCGTAATAATACTTTACATTGGTTTACAATTTACAAATACAACTATCCAGAAAATCAGATCATTGAGATTTTGAACAAATTGCTATGTATCTTATTAATACAATGCGCCTATAGCAATAATTTTCCCAATATTTTATTTACAATAAGCAGATTTGACAGTATTAAAACCTGTAATTTTCCATATTAAATAACAAAAATGAATTATCACTTAAAAATTACGAAAAGTACAGAGCAAAAGGCATATTAACACAAACACTTAAGTATCTGTTAGATCTAAACACTAAATAATGGACTTGTGGTGTAATGTCAACACAGCACCTCAATTTACGGACATTATAGGACGAATTTTACTGAATTGGCTTATAATAAGATGATTTTCTTATTTTATTCTATGAACAGGCTGGGTTTGAACCAGCTAACTTGAAGAGTGTGATCCCATATCACTCTGTTCACTAAGAAATGTGTAATTACAAATAATAAAATCATAGAATTGTAGTCAAATATATAAGGTAAATAAGCAAAGACATTTAATTCAAACAATTCTGTTCTACAAAATATTATGGCAAATTGAAAGCAATCTACACTCACTAACACTTGCAGGCTAATCTAACAGTTTCAAAATCACATTGAATTTATACTGCTTAAGTTTTTGAGTAAGTATAATGATATCTTTGGGATGTTCTACCCATATTGTGTAAATGTAAATCTTGGTTGCAATGGAATGTTTTAATAGCTCATTGTAATTCTAAGTAGAAGAAATCAGCAAAAAACAAAAATATAAATATACCTCTTCCAGAACTAATGGTTTCATAACCTTTCCAAATAATTGTCCAGTAACTTCCATATATTGGCATAAAGAAAAGGCATTTCTAGTTACTAAATTAAAATATTAAAATATAATACAACAAGTACTTAGAATTTTAGCAATGACAACTACACAAACAATAACAGTTGACAATACCTGATATTTTACTAGTTGGAATTTCATGCTAAATAGATATTAAACAAATGTTCACATGCTAATTTATATTCCAAGATAGTAATAATTTACTTACATCAAATAATTCACCAATTGATAATTCACATACATTACTGTTAGAGACTAAATATATTAAATACTAAATTATTTTAAGGAATTTACCTGAGTCTATTACAACTTCAAGCCCAATATTGTTGTGATCACAATCATCACCATAATCATCATCAGTATTTTGGAGAGATTCCGCTTCTGCATTATTTAAATAATGCCATGGCACCTCACTTATAATAACATTTGAGCTCAAAGTGGAAGTAAAATGCCAAGGCAGCACGTCATATTAACTGAAATGATATACAAATTTTAAAAACTCTGATATAGTAATGCTTTTTAACGAAAACTTATCAATTAAATTGTCAATGCGTTGTTGAATTAATTTGTATTTCTTAGAATCCAACTGATTTGCATGGCCTGCAGTAACTCTGGAATACAACTGCAAGCTTCGCAGAGTTTCCTCTCGCAACCACTCAACAAATTGAAATAGTGTAGGATGATTAATGGGCATACTGCTTCTAATAGCATTATGCCAACTTTCAAGTGCATTGGTGGTGCATACCTTTCTACAATAAACATTAGTTAGTTCATTCTTTGGCAACCACTCTCTTTCAAAGTAGAAAAATAAATTTTGAATTTCTGGGCAAAACAAATTCATAAGTTGCTGCAGTTTAAAAAACGTTTCATTCACAAATGACACTGGAAGAAATGGCAGAGACATCAATATGCGACAAAAACGTCGAGCTACAGAATTGTTTTTATAAAGATTTGTGTATCCCAATGACTGAATTTTTCTAAAAAAATTATATAATTTTTAAAATATTAAATATAAACCTGAATATGCACTGTGTAAAGTGAAAAAAACACCCATATATTTTGCTTTCAGGCAGTAGTTGTTTTAATGCAATGACCATGGCTTCCTCATAATCAACAATAATTTCATTTGGGGATAATTGCCTTTTCATAGCTGAAGTCTTTTCCTTTAGAATACCAAGGAAAAAAGAATAGGCCAAAATAGATTTTTCCTATATGAAAATTAAATTATGAACACATAAAAATTAAACAGTGCACAGCCAGTATAAACTGCCCAGATCTATAAAAAGAAAATGAATATATCTGCGAGAAGTCTTCCAGAGCTTTCTTAAATGTGCCATCTCCAAGTAATGTATCTGATAAACACATTTCAGCAAGCAAGTCTTCATTAAAAAATATTAACATTCTTTTCCCATTAAACACCTCTTCAACTTGAATAAAGCTTGATGCAGGAATAGAATGCCTTGCCTCAGCTAAATCCAAATAAAGTATGTATTTCCAAATAAAAATACCTAAAGCAGAATTCTTTGATCTGTACACAACTTGTTTAAGCGCCCTGTTTGAACAGATTTGTGCCATTGTCTCAGCATTCACATCTTTGAGAACTGTGCTAAGCTAAAAATATTACTCTACAAATAGATATATTTGAAAAAAAATTCTTGTGAGACTTTTCATATTTGAAAAAAATAAAATTTTAAATGCATATACTAGACCAGTTTCAATAGATTGCCTATCATCGTCAGTATATATACAAATATAATTATTCTATAGTATTGAAAATACAATTGTGGTTGTAGAATGTAGGCAACCAAGTGGGGAATGTGCTGTTTTCCTTAATTCGTTTTTTTTCCTATACTCAGCAATTAGATTGAGTTGAGGAAGGTGATGATGTTGCTGCACCAATTCAAATACTTCTAAATATGAATAAGAAACAAACTTTTAATTGATGATACCATTGGAAGATTTTCCCCAGGCTCTGCAATCCTTTTCAATGCAAGTCCAATACGTAGTCGCATGGAATTTACTTCTTTTATAAAAAAGATAATCATTATAGAGTAATAATCTTTTTCCTTTAGAAGAAAAAATGTATTCCATTTCAACTAAAATAATACAAACATTGCTGACTCAAGGAATAATAATAGCAGTAACTTTAAAACATCCCAAAATTCTGTGAATTGTTAATGTCAATATTTGAAACTCTAATATTAATAAAGTAAACATTAATTTCAATGATCAAGAATTTAATAGAAATGTTGTCTCTAATGGTATTTAATATTTGTCAGACTTGGGGCAAGTGAGTTTGGGGGAAGTGAGACACATCCTTTTTAATGGCATTGAATAGCCATGAGAGTTAAATGAATTAACAATAAATGTTACTACCAACAATACTTTGATGTTGAAGCAGAAACTTAATAAATGAAACAGGTAAAAATAATTTACAGAATATTTAACTTAGCATAAATGTTCAAAATTATTACTTACTTTTGGATGGGTGTGTATATTAGTTAAATCATAAAATATACAATATTTTTATAGAATATATGCAATATATGTAATTGTATAAAATTTAGTTAGATATGATTTTTGCATTCAATGATGTCCATAAATTGACTACAAAATATTTTATGCAATTGATTAACTTACATGCATAGTCGTTTTTCAAATCTCAATTTAGTACATTCAGAGTTATTTTATAAATTGATAACAAAAAAGGGGTGACTTCATATATATAAAGTTTTCAATTTTAATCTACTTACACAAAATATTGTATTTTTAACTTTATCTGTTTTTGGCTATCTTATTTAGTTCACTATTTACTTATTTTAATCATTTCACTAGAAGTTAGGATAACACAAACCATTTTTCCTTGAACTTTAGGTCAAGGAAAAACAGGTTTTCTATATACTGTGAACAATTACCATTGCAATCCTTCACTTTATGTATGCAAAAATTTAACATTCCTTTGACTTTTTAATTATAGAAACCTTTTCTAATTAATGCTACATAATAAATATTCAGACCATTAATTGTTTATGCATGTGTCATTATCTGAAAGAAATTTGATATAAATTTGATGTATAAAAATTTAGAAATCCCACACTGATGATAATGGCTAAATTAATATGTTCTTAATTACAGATTAAATAGTAGCATTATGTCAATCACTACAACTACCATGCTATTGGATAAGAGATGAATAATAGAATTGTAGTATTATTATAAATTAATAAATGAAAGCATCAACATTGCCCCTACTCAATGATCCGTTCTTGAAAATCAAATCCTCATGCGGCAAGACCATACGTCATGGCTGCACACTTCAAACCAAATACCACTATTCAGAAATTGGGAAAAAATTGCTATCTCAAAAACTAGTCCATGAACCCTATTCCAATTTTTCCCATTGAATGTAATATGGGTATGTTGTTTCTAAATTTGAAGAGTGTAATCACAAATCATTGCTAGAAGGGGGTGAAAATTGCACCTAAACCAACAAAATTTGCATTACTATGTGTTGCTAAACTTTACCTTTGCAAACTTTCAGTGAAATAAATTCCATTTTTTTAAGTGTGAAAATTTTTTCTATAATTCTGCCATCAATATTGGAGCTAATTGAAATAACTTTTTTGTATTCAACTTGTATCTGTTAATTATTGTAATTCTATTGCACATTTTAGGAAATTTCAAAATTTGATTATTGGTTGCCAAGATTTTTGGCAGAAAACAGGATCTTTGGGTTAATCAATTCCATTTTTACATTTAATTTATTTAAGGTCAGTTTTGCATACCAAAACTTTGAAATATTTACAATATATATTTATTAGGCAAGTGCAAGTATGTAAGTAATAATACTTTAAGATTTTCCAAAAGCTTGAGCTTGGAGACCTGAAGTAGATTTCATAAAATTTGTGCCAATTTCTCACTGCATTTTGGTAAATTGAAAATGTAAACACTTAATATATTTAAAGACTACAGTATTTGCCAAAAAAATATCCAAATAGAGCACAAAGAGATCCAT
>CABFPE010000505.1:587217-606333 GCA_900660155.1 Hofstenia miamia | reverse complement strand
ATGAAAATGAGATTTACTTTTGTAATGAGATAGAAATTAATAAGTGAGACAAATAGGGTAGCACCATGCACTAATCGAGCACTGAACTGTTTCTGTTTTCTAAAGACTCCACTTCGGCTGGAAGCCACGTTAGTTGATCATCTTGGGAAGACCTAAAGTATCATATCAAGTACTTGGATGAACTACAATTGTTTTTATATTAGTTTATTTTCTCTTTACTTGTTTCCCCAGAATCGGGGCTGCTGTTTCCTTTGTTAAACCTTCTGCAGAGTCAATTAGTTACTAGTAAAATCACAGCCCACCATTCTACAGTTTCAATTTACTTTAAATATTCATGAATGTGGTATAATTATCAACAACATCCAAAGGGACTCAAGAATAAAGCATAGAAGAATCAAATGAATTATGCAAATAAATTTTTGTGAGGCTAAATGTGGTATTTATGATTTCAGCAAAAACTACAATTTGAAAAACAAAAGACTCTGGTGGTCTGTACAATTTACTGAAATCAATAATCTTCAAACAGATATTGAGAACCATACAATTAAAATAGAAAAGCTTTTTGACAAAATCTACATAAATGTTATATGAACATCAATAACACTAGATGGGCCAGCCAAAATTCTATCACATACACATTAGAAATATTTATCTAAATATTTTCCATGAAATTAAGTACATTGTATTGTTAAGCCTAAATTAATAAACTATTGATTTTTATCCAAACATAAATTGCTGAAGTTTTGATATCTATGCCTCATTCATGCTTATTTTTGCACTTTTTCAAAAAGTTTTTCTGCATCATTCTTAAGGTTCTATACTTGAAGTGCTTGTAAGTAAAATGTACCAACAGACTCTAATTTATGAATGAAATGTTTTTACAGAACAGAATATATTGTGGCATAAAGACATTAAACATTTGTCTTGATTCTTTATTTACTTAATTTTCAATGGTAATAATTCGATATTATTCCAATTCATAATTTGGCGAAACAACCAATGTGTCTCACTTCCCCCGAGTCTGACGTCACAAAATATTAAATACCATTAGAGACAACATTTCTATTAAGTTCTTGATCATTGAAATTAATGTTTACTTTAATAATTAATATTAGAGTTTGAAATATTGACATTAACAATTCACAGAATTTTGGGATGTTTTAAAGTTACTGCTATTATTATTCCTTAAGTCAGCAATGTTTGTATTATTTTAGTTAAAATGGAATACATTTTTTCTTCTAAAGGAAAAAGATTATTATTCTATAATGATTATCTTTTTTATAAAAGAAGTAAATTCCATGTGACTACATATTGGACTTGCATTGAAAAGGATTGCAGAGCCTGGGGAAAATCTTCCAATGGTATCATTAAATAAAAGTTTGTTTCTTATTCATATTTAGAAGTATTTGAATTGGTGCAGCAACATCATCACCTTCCTCAACTCAATCTAATTGCTGAGTATAGGAAAAAAACGAATTAAGGAAAACAGCATGCTCCCCACTTGGTTGCCTACATTCTACAACTGCAATTGTATTTTCAATACTATAGAATAATTATATTTGTATATATACTGATGATGATAGGCAATCTATTGAAACTGGTCTAGTATATGCATTTAAAATTTTATTTTTTTCAAATATGAAAAGTCTCACAAGAATTTTTTTTCAAATATATCTATTTGTAGAGTAATATTTTTAGCTTAGCACAGTTCTCAAAGATGTGAATGCTGAGACAATGGCACAAATCTGTTCAAACAGGGCGCTTAAACAAGTTGTGTACAGATCAAAGAATTCTGCTTTAGGTATTTTTATTTGGAAATACATACTTTATTTGGATTTAGCTGAGGCAAGGCATTCTATTCCTGCATCAAGCTTTATTCAAGTTGAAGAGGTGTTTAATGGGAAAAGAATGTTAATATTTTTTAATGAAGACTTGCTTGCTGAAATGTGTTTATCAGATACATTACTTGGAGATGGCACATTTAAGAAAGCTCTGGAAGACTTCTCGCAGATATATTCATTTTCTTTTTACAGATCTGGGCAGTTTATACTGGCTGTGCACTGTTTAATGAATGTTGTTAATTTTTATGTGTTCATACTTTAATTTTCATATAGGAAAAATCTATTTTGGCCTATTCTTTTTTCCTTGGTATTCTAAAGGAAAAGACTTCAGCTATGAAAAGGCAATTATCCCCAAATGAAATTATTGTTGATTATGAGGAAGCTATGGTCATTGCATTAAAACAACTACTGCCTGAAAGCAAAATATATGGGTGTTTTTTTCACTTTACGCAGTGCATATTCAGGTTTATATTTAATATTTTAAAAATTATATATTTTTTTTAGAAAAATTCAGTCATTGGGATACACAAATCTTTATAAAAACAATTCTGTAGCTCGACGTTTTTGTCGCATATTGATGTCTCTGCCATTTCTTCCAGTGTCATTTGTGAATGAAATGTTTTTTAAACTGCAGCAACTTATGAATTTGTTTTGCCCAGAAATTGAAAATTTATTTTTCTACTTTGAAAGAGAGTGGTTGCCAAAGAATGAACTAAATAATGTTTATTGTAGAAAGGTATGCACCACCAATACACTTGAAAGTTGGCATAATGCTATTAGAAGCAGTATGCCCATTAATCATCCTACACTATTTCAATTTGTTGAGTGGTTGCGAGAGGAAACTCTGCGAAGCTTGCAGTTGTATTCCAGAGTTACTGCAGGCCATGCAAATCAGTTGCGTTCTAAGAAATACAAATTAATTCAACAACGCATTGACAATTTAATTGATAAGTTTTCATTAAAATGCATTACTATATCAGAGTTTTTAATTGGTATCACATTTAATATTTCGTCATTGCCAATGCCTAGGGAATTTCCTTCCACTTTGAGCTCAAATGTTATTATAAGTGAGGTGCCATGGCACTTTTTAAATAATGCAGAAGCGGAATCTCTCCAAAATACTGATGATGATTATGGTGATGAATGTGATCACAACAATATTGGGCTTGAAGTTGTAATAGACTCAGGTAAATTCCTTAAAATAATTTAGTATTTAATATATTTAGTCTCTAACAGTAATGTATGTGAATTATCAATTGGTGAATTATTTGATGTAAGTAAATTATTACTATCTTGGAATATAAATTAGCATGTGAACATTTGTTTAATATCTATTTAGCATGAAATTCCAACTAGTAAAATATCAGGTATTGTCAACTGTTATTGTTTGTGTAGTTGTCATTGCTAAAATTCTAAGTACTTGTTGTATTATATTTTAATATTTTAACTTAGTAACTAGAAATGCCTTTTCTTTATGCCAATATATGGAAGTTACTGGACAATGGAGGGTTTTCAGTAAATTTCAAAATTGAAAACGTTTCAAAAAAATAAAAGATTAGACAAAATAAATTGTAAAAATCGGGCGACTACTGAATTATTTTTATTATTAAGCTCAATATTAAGCAAAATTATTGTTAATCCCATTACCTCAATGCTATTGGTTAAACGTCAATTGCTCTACAACTATAAGAGAGAATTTATCTTGTGAAAACTTATTTATTATGAGTTGGCAGAAATATTGTTTTGTACCACAATGCAGAATGACAACTACAAATAGCAATCTGCATTTCATTTCTGTTCCCTGAACAACAACAATTCATAAAGCTTGGTTTGCTGCTGCTAGAAGAGCAGATGCAAAAAATATTCCGAATTATGCTGCTTATGCTTGTGAAAGTCATTTCAATTTTGAAGAAGATCTTGAAAATCTTCACGAATTTAAGATGAAAAAGTGCAAATATTTGCGCTTAAAGAAAGGTATTGTTCCTCATATATTTCACTGCCAAAAAAGTGTTGTAGAAAATCAGAATAAATGGTTGTCTTCTATAAACCGTTCACGAAAGAGGGATGTTGAGGAATTACATGCTACAAATATATCACCTGAAATCAAAGTCTCAAATGAAAAATCAATGCAAACTGAAAAAATTAGTAAGTCAAAGCACTGTCAAATGAATATTAAAACTGTCAATGCTACAAATCAATGATATCTCATTAATGTCACTTCACCAAAGTCAACTGATGAATCATTTTTTGTGGAAGAAAATTCAACATCCAAATATCTGCCATCATCTTCCTTGCCAGAACTTTCCTTCAATCAATTATTTCAGATGTTAGCTGATTCAATGCATTATTTCAGCATTCATCACAATAACATTGTGCTGGTTAATGTCATTGCAGAGCATTTGATGCAAGTGTCTTTTTACCATGTGCCACCAAGAGAAATTGTTTTAATTGTACTTTTGAAAGTTTGCCAAAATTTTCCTTTAATTGAAATCAGTCAAATCTTTAATTCTTTGCCTGCTTGTATATCAAGAGTTTTGAATGTGTTTGGTCATCAAATCGCTTCACTGTTATCTCAATTTATTTATTTTCCCGATTCAAGCACTGTTCAAAGGAACATCCCTCACTCATTCCAATTTCAATTTGCAAATGTAATTTCCATTATTGACTGCTTTGAGGTGCAAATTCAGAAACCATCGGATCCAACTACAGAAGCACTAACATGGTCAAATTAAGCAGTGTAATACAATTAAGTACTTGTTATCTTGTACGCCTGATGGCATGATAAACTTTATCTCTAGTGGATATGGAGGTCATATTTCCGATTGTGAAATTGTGTGCCAGAGTTCTTATTTAGATGAGTTGCCACCCTCTTCACAAAATATGGCAGACAGAGGATTCAAGAGTTTGGCAACTGACTTGGAGTTAAAAGGTTGTAAAATTTGGCGTCCACCAAGTACATCAGGAAGTGCTTTTACTGAAGCTGAAGCTTGCTTGAACAAAACTATTGCAGCTACTCAAATTAATGTGGAAAGAGTTATTGGGCGACTTCATGACTATAAATCAATCTCAGCCCATGCATGTATGCCAATATCTAGTGTGCATTTATTAGATATTTTTTGTCAGATTGCATGTTCATTATCAAATGTACAAAACAAAATATTTAAAATTTAGTTTGCTGCTATATTGAATTTTTTATATTTAGCTTATTACAAGAAATAGTCATTTTCTGATATTTATTTTTGATATCTTTGCAAAAGCTTGAAATAACCTATCAAAATTGATTATGATACATTAGAAATTAAATGTAACTATGTAAATTTCCACTTGTAGTCAATAAAAAAATGCAAATACATAGAAGAATGGTACGTACCATTTGCACATAAAACCAAAAATAACTAACATTTATTGAGTTTAGGCAATATGTACCTCTTCCAAAATAATTCACATTCTTTTACAATGGGGATAATATAGTTCTTATCAAAATAAGTCTCTAACACTGTAACAATGCCGCTATTTTCAAAATTTACATCTGCAACACAGAATAGTGCCTTCAATTTTCCATGCAACAACATTTGAGTCTGTATTTAAGCATAGAATTTTGGTATGATTTGAAAATCAAATATTCTTTGCTTTTGAAGGGCACTTAACTTCCACAATATATTCATTTGATATGCCATCAGGTGAAGCGCCAATGACTGGATATTCACTAGATAAAATAATGCCACATTGATGTATCTAAATATGTATTACTAACATTCTAAGTAGTAAATAACAAACCTCTATGTTATAATTTGAAGCAACAACATCAATAACTTGCTGTTCAAGATCCAAGCCTCTCTTCATTTCAAAAGTAGAAATGGATTTTGAGCCCAAAATTTTAGCGACCAGTGACCATTCAACATTGCATCAAGAAGCTTCATATACTATAGACGACGTTATCCTACCAAATCGTATTTTCACCCAGACTTGAGACTGACTTTGTTGATTAGTTTCAGTATTTAGGGATTGTTCCAATTGAGGCAGATAAGTATTTAGTTGATTTTGAAGAAATTTAATTATATCATTCTCTTGAGAAGAACAGAAATGGGTAAACAAAACATCTAGGTATAAATCACTTAGTGGATCAGGAGAGATGTAAGAGCAGATAAGGCTTTTGGAACTCACTACTTTTGTTGCCTTCAAAACGAATGAATCCAAATTTAAATGTTGATTTGACAAATTATCTGTCTGGAAGTCTCAAGCCTAAATTTAGAGGTTATATTCTATTAAATCTCACATATATTATGGTAAAAATATTAATAATTGCAATTATTAATTTAATGAAGGATTTTCTTGCTTCAGAAAGTGATGGCTTTTTCCAGTAGCACTTACCTTCAGTACAAGATGGCTCCATTGTCCTTTGATATAACCACATTAAAAAATCAACAATGTGCTTGCATCCACCCTTTTGTGCTATGCATCCATGGCAATGAATCGTCAAAACTTCTTCATTTTCCTCATTGATTATTGCTTCTACTTCATAGGGCTTACTGCTAAGTTTATGTTCTGGAGTGATTGAACAAATAATATCACATCTTCCATTATATCAGCAAAGTTTAACATAACCAATGGCTTCTTCACCATAGTTTCTTTGTGCTGCTCTTTTCATCTTTTGATTTTGCACACTGGGAATACAAAACACAGATAAATTTGCAAAGAATGTAGCAACCATTTCATCTGAAATGGGTGGCAAGTTTGAGCTATTGGCCTTAACAAAATCCATACTGGCAATTCTAAGAAAACAAAGAATGGTTACATGGTTTGTAGAGCAATTGACGTTTAACCAATAGCAATGAGGGATTAACAAAAATTTGCTTAATATTGAGTTTAATAATAAAAATAATTCAGTAGTCTCCCAATTTTTACAATGCATATTATCTGATCGGGAAATTTATAAGATATATAATAAACAATTAGCAAACAAATTACGAATGAATACAAAAAAATTAATTACTCATTACAACAAAGTACAAAAATAATGAACATAATTAAATTTCTATTTTAAATCTAAACAGATTTTCAAAGGACTGCTAAATATTTACTAAATGCAAATGGTGAACCTCAACATTTACATTTATTTAATTGCAATTCTGTATTTCAGCAATCTTAACTGCATATAAAACTAATCAAAATAGAGTGTAAAGAAATATAGATATTTATTTAAATATATAATTACAATTTCCCTGAAATGTTGTCTCTAATGGCATTTAATATTTTGTGACGTCAGACTTGGGGGAAGTGAGTTTGGGGGAAGTGAGACATATCCAAACAGATACTAAGCTAATAAATCAGCAACATTGGAAAATGATAACAAAATAACAGTTCACAATGGTATGTCTCTAATACTTTCATTAATATTTTGTGTTTACACCTTTTCTTGCTACATCTTCCTTGACTCTATTTGGAATGGAATCATACAGAGTGGTGATGTAATCATTTAGAATGGCATTCCATTCTTGCAGCATGGTATTCCACAAGTAATCCAAGTTGGATATTTTATGTTTTGAGACACTGTCCTTCACCTTCAACCACATATTTTCAATCACAGTGAGATCAGGGCTCTGAGCTGGAAAGTCCTTTAGCATGCGAATCTGTTTTTCTTGAAAATAACTCATGGTGGATTTCGAAGTGTGAGCTCTTGCACCATCTTGTTGTAGAAAAAAGCGAGACGAATAAATCATAGGCAAGGCAGTGTCTAAAATTCGTTTGTACTCTTCTGAATCAACATTCTTAGCAGCCCTGAATAGACATCTTTCTCCATCGCCTCTGATAGTGCCCCACACCATTATACTCTTTAAAAATTTCAGTGTTTCCTGAAAATACCTTGGGTGATTAGCCATTCTTCTAGGACATTGAACATATTTTTGGGATTTAGACACTATCTGGAAATTACACTCATCTGTATATATGATCTTTTTCCAATCCTTGAAATTCCAATCTTTTCTATCTTTGCACCATGCTAATCTCTTGACTCTATTGTTTTTAATAAGTGATGATTTTTTGGTTGCTACCCTCCCAAAGAAATTATTGTGTTGCAAAACTCATTTAACAGTGCTTAGAGATACATTTCATTGCAAATTACTTTCTTCCCTGACCATATGTAATGTGAGCATTGGATTTCTCTTTGATATAGTAACAAGATTATGCTTACTGCATTCACTTAGCTTTGTAGGACAACCTGATTTGGGTTTATCAATGATAGAGCAACTAGTTTTATACTTCTTCCAAATTTTAAAAATGGCGGATTGAGATACTCCAAGAGTCACAGCAATATTCTGCTGAGTTGAACCAAAAGTACTAAGATCAATCACATTTTGGCATTTGAATAATGAAATTTGAGGCATATTAAACCTGTTGCAGCTGTGAAGAGACACTGAGATTATGTGATACTGAGGCACTGATAAACACTGTCAACTTGAATGATTTAAAATGATTACTTTCTTTTGACCCAATAAAAATCAATTACTTACTTCTTAATTTATTCAATTGGAGTGCTATACAAGATATTGAAGTAAATTAATATATGAAAATATATGTTGACCTTCAACAAGTAATTTTGCACACTAAACATGTAAGAATATATATTTGTATAGTCTGTTTGCAAAATTTGGTTAAAAGTTAATTGCTCAATCCCAATACATGGTCTAAAAAGATGCTCATATACAACCACAAATTTACATTCTCTACCTGCAAGACTTACTCTACATCTCCATCTCTCTTTCAATCTCACATTTTGACAACCCTTCCAGTGTGCAACAGTACTGCAGGTTGCACCCAGTGCTGTTTCTTTGCAATCTCCTTGTCAATCTTTCCAGTAAATTTTGTCAAAACCAAGTTTTTGGTAACATACTTGTTGTGCAAGAGAATGAAGTCAATGAAATAAGGCTTTTGGGAAAGAGCAATGTACATCAGATTGGTAACTGAACTCATAGGTATACAAGAGAGAATTAACCAGTTTGATGCTAAGCAGGTTGTTATTAGGCTTGCAAGAAGTGGATAAAGTAAATCACACAGTCAGCAATTTGACATAGGTGGTACCTTGAATAGCCACAGCAGATGTAGTCTGGAGTGGTTATAATATATGGTAGGAGGTTACACTGGGACAACCTGAAGTTCTTGCAACACCTGTGACTATTTGCCATGTGGTAATGGACTGATTCTATTTGATGACATCTAGACAAAATATTTTTGACAGCATTAAATTGAATAAACTAATTTTTTGACGAAATTTCTATTTTTGATTGTTTAACATGTTTTTGAGAATCTAACATTACATGTAAAAATCCACATGCATTTTCAAAATGTGCACTGCTACATACACTCATGTTATTATTACCAACTAATCTATCCATAAAAATTAACTGATGCATTTTGAATGTTTAGAGGGTTAATGTACAATGTTTAACACGTTTTTGGAATCTAACATTACATGTAAAAGACTACATATCATTTTTCAAATACACTGCTATTTTTCCATTTTTAAAAATTTCAATGTGTTTAATTTGTTTTCAGGAATCTAACATTACATGCAAAAGACTTCATTTTGTTTTTCAAATACATTGTTATTTTTCCATTGTAAACATTCTATTAGTTTTGCTAATATCCAAAAACATAAAATGAGAAATTTTTTTTCATTAAACTTGACATTACAGATGTAATATATGAAAAAGCAAACTAATTTTCAGAAAAAGTAAAACACAGGGTTATGCATAAAGATGAGTTAACACTACAAATGTATGAAATATAGACTTACACATTAAAATCAAAACATGGTTTATACATAAAGATGCAATTTTGTTTCCTAAAAATTACACATGCAATGTTATTAATATAATTTATACACACACATGCATTTCAATATACAATATTATTATATATTAGTTTTGCACAGCAATCTACTCTCTGCATTTCTTTTTGGTGTATATGGGTTTTCATGATTGCACATGTTGTAGATTCTTACATCTTTTGTCAACTTTTACATGGTGATCTTCTTTTCCCTGTTTCTTTGTGGTTAAATTCACACCCTAGGGATTTAACAATACATGCTTCCAGATTGTTACATCTTTTGTTGATTTACACACCTTTCAGCTTTATTTTGGTTTATGGGTTTTATGTTGCTATGTGCTTTACATGGCTTTCCACTATTAAATTGTTTTGTATCACCAAATTAGTCACAATTCCATGCCATCCCTGTCTTTGTTCTAAATGTATAAACTTGTTAACACACACAGTGAGCAATATGAGAAATTCAAAAGCAAAACACCTACAAAGTATTTGAGTTCTAGCATAATTCAATACACCTAATTTAGTTGTTAGTTAAAAATTATTACATATAAATAATTACCTGCATTCAATTGCAATAAGTTAAAAAAATTAAACAACTCTGATTAAAACAAAATACTTGATAAAACAATAACACATATAAACCTGTTTTAAAGCAAAAGCATGTACATTGGAAAGAGTTAATACATCAATGAATATAGGCAAATAAACCAATACTGTATATAAATGTGTTTAAAGCAAAAATGTGTTTGGTGAAATATTACATCAATGTATATAAGCAAATATAGCAATACATTATATAATATTGTTTAAAGCAAAACACATATGATGGAAGGAGAAAATATTACAACATTGTATATATAAAATAAAATATGGAAAAAAGTATATGATGTACATTGTTATGCTGTGTGGAGATGTATTTGAAATCATTAGCCCAGTTCATTCTGATGATTAAGTAGCTTTAAAAGCAGTGAGTTGATTAGTCACAAATTGATCTTTTAACATTAAAATGAAAAACACACTCAAATTCACTACTCTAAAAACCATTAGCCCTTTCAATCTCTTGTGTGTCAAGATGATTATATGATAAACAAATCTTTTTAAAGTGAAAACGCCTTTAATTGTGGTGAAAATACTTTAAATTGTGCCTACATTGTTGAAAAACCCAAAACCATGAATTACTATGACATGTAAACTAGAACAAAGAACAAAGAAACTTTGTAAACATCACCACTATTTCAAAAATAAATTAAATTTTACTAATGATTTATTATAGAATTTTTTATCAGGCACTCTTGATCAATGAAAGATAATGAATTTACTATGTATATTCACCAATAATGTCAGTATGTGTTCTCTCCCAACATCAAATTAGTTGTAACCCATTGTGAAGCAGTGGGGATTTTCTTAATGCTATGAAAGAAGAATTTCTCTTTTGCAGTTTTTGGTAATGGTTTTTCATTTGTAATTTAGTTTCTTTACACAATGCATTGATAATATGTTTACTTAACAAATCAAGTATCTCCAAGAAAGTTTTATTGATGTTAGTAAACTTTGTTATGTACAATGCTTATCTCTTTATGAGTTGTCCATTGTTGAACAGTTTACAATTCACAATGTGCATCCAACTCATATAAAGTATGGCCCTGTGGGAAAAATTATTTTGTAAAATGGAAATAGATTTTTTTCTTCCCAAACAATATGCACATCAAGATGGTGTATGGTTTAAAAGTTTAATTGGACTTAAAGTTCTTTGATGTCAGAATAAACCTTTGAAATATTTCATTTGTAATCCAAGTATTGTATTGAAATTTAGTGTGTAAATTTATTTTAGAAGGTGCAAATGCATATTCCTTGTCAGATTTATTTTTCTCCTTATATATTTTACATAAATTATCATTTTTTTTAGCTAAAACCATGAAAAATAAGGAATACTTTGGATGGGTTGGATTTGAACCAACAGTGCCATGTCAGAAATTAACTGGTGTAATGCCAATTAAAACCATCCATCTTTATAATTTACTTTAAAGCTATGCATTGATGCATTAGATGAACATTTTGTGTCTTAGAAAACTATCCAAAATTCTAACAAAGCTCATTAGCATGCAGAAATTTTGAAAATTCCCTCATGTTAACTTGTCCCTTGATGATGAAATATGCTACAAACCCAAGCACCCCGCTAATTATTCATCATAAAAACAAAATCCAATATACAAACCAGTGTCACAATCATATATTGATAGAATAAATGTAAAGTTTTGCACTGAGCAATGTCAAGTGATTGAGTTTACTAGGGCTGGGAGAAATTATATCACACTTGAAATTTGCATGGAATGAATAAATGATTGAAAATCAAAATTGTTTCATTTGATGTTTGCAGTGTTTGTGTAAACTCAAAATTTATAACTATACATTTGTGTTTTTAATTAAATAAATCTATTGATATTATTTTTCTGAGTTGCAAAATAAATAAATAAATAATGAATATTATATGATTAAACACTAGTAATTAGTCATTGTTATAAAAATATGTCTATATGTGTATGTTCTAGAACATTTTAATGCATTAAACAAACATTAAATAATTTTGTTGGTTGCATAAACTACATGGAAAAAAGATAATTTCACATTTCAGAACATAAAAACACATCATTCTAGTTAACATGCTTTTGCTTTAAAAATGGTTTATATGTGTTATTGTTTTATCAAGTATTTTGTTTTAATCAGAGTTGTTAATTTTTTTAACTTATTGCAATTGAATGTAGGTAATTATTTATATGTAATAATTTTTAACTAACAACTAAATTAGGTGTATTGAATTATGCTAGAACTCAAATACTTTGTAGGTGTTTTGCTTTTGAATTTCTCATATTGCTCACTGTGTGTGTTAACAAGTTTATACATTTAGAACAAAGAAAGGGGTGGCATGGAATTGTGACAAATTTGGTGATACAAAACAATTTAATAGTGGAAAGCCATGTAAAGCACATAGCAACATAAAACCCATAAACCAAAATAAAGCTGAAAAGGTGTGTAAGTCAACAAAAGATGTATCAATCTGTAAGCATGTATATTCCCCTAAAATGTAAATAAACCACAAAGAAACAGGGAAAAGAAGATCACCATGTAAAAGTTGACAAAAGATGTAAGAATCTACAACATGTGCAATCATGAAAACCCATATACACCAAAAAGAAATGCAGAGAGTAGATTGCTGTGCAAAACTAATATATAATAATATTGTATATTGAAATGCATGTGTGTGTATAAATTATATTAATAACATTGCATGTGTAATTTTTAGGAAACAAAATTGCATCTTTATGTATAAACCATGTTTTGATTTTAATGTGTAAGTCTATATTTCATACATTTGTAGTGTTAACTCATCTTTATGCATAACCCTGTGTTTTACTTTTTCTGAAAACTAGTTTGCTTTTTCATATATTACATCTGTAATGTCAAGTTTAATGAAAAAAAATTTCTCATTTTATGTTTTTGGATATTAGCAAAACTAATAGAATGTTTACAATGGAAAAATAACAATGTATTTGAAAAACAAAATGAAGTCTTTTGCATGTAATGTTAGATTCCTGAAAACAAATTAAACACATTGAAATTTTTAAAAATGGAAAAATAGCAGTGTATTTGAAAAATGATATGTAGTCTTTTACATGTAATGTTAGATTCCAAAAACGTGTTAAACATTGTACATTAACCCTCTAAACATTCAAAATGCATCAGTTAATTTTTATGGATAGATTAGTTGGTAATAATAACATGAGTGTATGTAGCAGTGCACATTTTGAAAATGCATGTGGATTTTTACATGTAATGTTAGATTCTCAAAAACATGTTAAACAATCAAAAATAGAAATTTCGTCAAAAAATTAGTTTATTCAATTTAATGCTGTCAAAAATATTTTGTCTAGATGTCATCAAATAGAATCAGTCCATTACCACATGGCAAATAGTCACAGGTGTTGCAAGAACTTCAGGTTGTCCCAGTGTAACCTCCTACCATATATTATAACCACTCCAGACTACATCTGCTGCAAGAACTTTTATAGCAATTTCAGGAGACTTATGTGAACTAAATAGCATAGTATCATCAGCATATTGTATTTAAAAGAATTTATTCAGCAGTGATCCAATAGAAATTGAGCTTAAAATGCTACAAATTGTAATTATTAAGTACTGCTACAAAGTGTGTAAACTATCATAAAGAAGCAAATTGCTACTCTATCTAGAAACTCATTCATCAGTTTTATGTTGTTATTAGAAGGATATTCTAGCAGTGCACACTTCCAGCAGCACAAAAAATAAATGCAGGCATCTGTCAATACAGGGAACCCAACAAAACAATACATGCAGTGTGAACATCATGAGTATGAAAATAGCNGAGAGGCATTGGAATGTTCTGCATCACATCAGGGTCCTGTCACAGTCGCCATGTAGAATCACTGCGGTGTGATTCTAGCAAACACAAAGAGAATACAGTTCAAACTACTTCTATTTACAAATGTTTCATTCTTTATATACACTACTATTTACAATATGTACAAATATGACAACAACCAGTCACCAACAAGAAAAGTGCGAGGTCTGGCCAATAAATAGTAACAACTACCAGCAATGCTACAGTATACTCCCCTAAAATGTAAATAAACCACAAAGAAACAGGGAAAAGAAGATCACCATGTAAAAGTTGACAAAAGATGTAAGAATCTACAACATGTGCAATCATGAAAATGCATATACACCAAAAAGAAATGCAGAGAGTAGATTGCTGTGCAAAGCTAATATATAATATTATTGTATATTGAAATGCATGTGTAATGTTAACTTGTCTTTATGCATAACCCCATGTTTTATTTTTTCTGAAATCTAGTTTGCTTTTATTGTACATTACACCTATAATGTCAAGTTAACCAAAAATATTTCTCATTTTATGTATTTGGATATTAGCAAAACAAATGAAATGTTTACAATGAAAAAATAGCAACTTATTTGAAAAATGAAATTAAGTATTTTGCATGTAATGTTAGATTCCTGAAAATGAAATAAACACATTGAAATTTTTACAAATGGAAAAATAGTGGGTGATTTGAAAAACAATATGTAGTCTTTTACATGTTATGTTAGATTCCTGAAAACATATTAAACATAGAACATGACACTGTAAGCAGTTGAAACATGAGGAATTTTTATGGATAGGAAAAATATTTGTCAGCAATGCCTCATCACAAATGTGATGTAACACCCTTGGGTTTTACATCTATGAATTATTTTCCTTAATACAGTGTTGCATAATTAGAAAAATTGTTACAATGAACATGTCATAACTATAAAAACAGAGGCAAATACATCAGTTGGCCTAAAAAATAAAACTTTGTCAAACAATTAATCTTACGTCAGTCAAAAACATTTCTTGGCATCAATTATATTACTTTGCCCCAATCCTAGCAATCAAAAATAGAAATTTCGTCAAAAAATTTGTTTGTTCAATTTAATGCTGTCAAAAATATTTTGTCTAGATGTCATCAAATAGAATCAGTCCATTACCACATGGCAAATAGTCACAGGTGTTACAAGATCTTCAGGTTGTCCTAATGTAACCTCCTACTGCCCATTATAACCACTCCAGACTACATCTTCTTCAAGAACTTTTATAGCAATTTCAGGAGACTTATGTGAACTAAATAGCATAGTATCATCAGCATATTGTATTTAAAAGAATTTATTCAGCAGTGATCCAATAGAAATTGAGCTTAAAATGCTACAAATTGTAATTATTAAGTACTGCTACAAAGTGTGTAAACTATCATAAAGAAGCAAATTGCTACTCTATCTAGAAACTCATTCATCAGTTTTATGTTGTTATTAGAAGGATATTCTAGCAGTGCACACTTCCAGCAGCACAAAAATTAAATGCAGGCATCTGTCAATACAGGGAACCCAACAAAACAATACATGCAGTGTGAACATCATGAGTATGAAAATAGCCATCAGAACTATCTTGTTCCACAAAGTAACACAGGATTATGTGTCACAGAGATAAGGCATGGAAATGATTACATTGCTAATAGGCTTCCAATTCACAATGCCCTAAACAATGTAAACAAAATTAGCTTGATGAATTTTGAATGTATTACTTCCAAATGCTTATCAATGTTTCTGATCATAATGAACTAATTTAATACTAGCACAATGAGAATTAAAAGTAAAGGATGATTCAAGCAGCATGCCATGATATTTTGCCTTCATTGTATAGCTAAGAATGTTACTGCATACTGGTCTGCTCTAAACAGATGGCCTCAAATTGGAATTTATCCACATTGTCTTGTTTGTGTTTACAGCAATTCCATTTTTATTTTGGGTTACTGATGTAAGATTTCTGAAGCTTAATCAAATTTTGTTTATTTTCTGAAATGATCTTTGCTAAATTTATCAAGTCACTTCACAAAATCTACCTCTAAACAATTAAGAATTACAGTATGATTTGCAAAGTCATCCAAAAGGAATCTTTTTCCTAAAATTCATTTAACTTCTTAAAAAAATCTCCTTCCAATATTTTTTGATCTCAATTTTCCTATATATTATTTTTCAATAATAAAATCTATGTAAAGTTCTTTATTAAACTTTATAATTCAAAGATATCAATATTAATCTATGTTTACATTCTTCAGTTCTTAGGCTAAATCCTTTCATTTCCTAATTCAATATTTTGCATTATTGACTTCACTTCTTCTATTTTAAAAGTGAATGATAAAGATAATAATAATAATCATAATAATATTAATAAAAATAATAACAATAATAAGAATTATTATTCTGTATAATTGATTACAAACATAGATGTATAATGGTGAAATATGCTCACAGATATTTAAGGCACTTCAACATGGCTACTATAAATATTACACCCAGGGTCCTTGAATACTTAGAATCAGAAAAATTTTCATTTAAATGAACTTGTTAAACTCAATTACATATGCTCAGAGATAAGACATAAATATCAAGATCAAGACTAATCCAAGTTTTGCTTGAAGGTATTGTAAGGAACTGTATATTTTGGCATTCAATTCTTATCCTTTCTAACTCAGAATAGTGTCTAGTTTTGAAAAACATTATAGCACACAGACTTTACTTTGGAAAAAATACTCAACCTCATAATGCAAGAAGTTAAACTTGGACAGAATAAACTCAATCTCAATTAGAGAATGCTGATCAGAACAGTACTAAAAATGTTATTGATAACTATAACAAATACCAAATTTCTAAAATGTATACCAAATATCTCAAACTGGATGCTTCTGTTTAGAGCAGCAAAGTGTTTTCAGTCAAATAAATTTGTAAAATATCAATTTTATGCACTGACGTTTAGACACAGATTTTTGACAGTTTGTAAAGTATTGTCTCCTAAAAATTCTACACTAATAAATTTATTAAATTAGCAGTTATGAAAATATATTTTTATATTTTTTGGGTCGAAAATAGTCACTTTCAACACTCTTTAATACTTGCTGTCTTATCAAGATGATACATCTTATACACCCTTTTATATTCAGTATCCGTTTTGAGATATTTGGTGTTTGTTTTGTAAAATGTGGATTTCTTTTAAAGTATCAATCGAAAATATAAATATTTTTAAAATTGTATATTTGCTAATACATTTTTGAACCAAAAACATTACCTACTCTTTAGGTCCACCAATAATTTTAAATAGTGATTAACATGTCTGTAACTAAAAAAGATTTGCTCGATGAATTTGATATTTTTAATTTATCAGCGGACAATGAATTTACGGATTCTTTCCTTAAAATATGTGAAATTGATAATTTGAGCTCAGAAGAAATTGTAACAAAATGGATGGCATTTTCGTATTCAAACGGTATGCTGTGCTAGATTATTGCTTTCTTTGTATTATATATTAAATATAGTAAGTTTTTTTGCAAAATGGAAACGCTTTGTATGAAATCTATAGGAATTGGTTCCTTCTTTATAATTCTTGATGCAGTAGAATTGCTTTGTAACGACAATGCAAGAGAGACACCACTTGTTCGTTATTCAAATGGTATCTACAAATTTCCTGGTGATCTATTATTGTTTTCGTTTATGATTTTAAGAAAAATCATGTAACGAAATGTGCGTGCAATTAGCACATTCACCAATTGTAAGTTTATAGAATGCAATAAATGCTTTGAATTTGATATGCAAATCTGAAAAGCAGACATGAATATAACAGCGTTCGCTGTGGCAAAAGTATTCCACATTACAAATTTCATGGTCTAAATTTTAAATAGAAGCAAATTTTTAAAATTGTAAAAATTCCTTGAAATACGTTTTTGAAGGAATAAAATTGAAGTTTTAGGCAACATATTCTAATGTCTTAAATATGATTTAATGCAAATAAATTGAAATATAAATAAATCAAAAAACAAAGAATAGTTATAATAATAATAATAGACTTAAATTCTTTAACAGAATAAAAAAACGAGCAAAATAAAAAAATATCTGAAATATTAGCGCCAGCAAGTTGAACAAAAGCATTTTATATAATAGTTGCACAAATTGTAAATGTCACATGAAACTGTTAATTCCATTAAACATTCACGAAGTTTCCTCTTGAATATATTGTATTTCATCGAAGAATATTTTGTTTTTGCAAATTAATATTTTTGCAATCCGTGGAGTTCGAACAAAAAATTTTTTATCAGAAGTGAATTTATTTGACTTTATAGAGAATAGTGGAAATTCTGCGTATAGTATGTACATGTCTGGATTGATATCTATTTTCTTATGCGAAATGTTCCATAAAAATAATATATCATTATACGTTCTTTATGGCAGTGAGCACCTGTGATCTATTTAAATACCATGTGTTGAAAGTATGCAACTTGATTGAATTTTATCTTCTGAGTAGCATTAAAAGGAATAGTACGTAATATCTCGAATGACTTTGATAGCTTTATGTCTAAGGGCTTATTCCATTTTAGATTATTGTCAATATGAAGTGTAAGATCACAAATATTTGATGTGCACAATAAATTATTACTGTTCAAGAATAGCTCTTTATAAATGTCCTTAAATATTTAAATTTTAGTTTTGGATGTATGAAATTCAAGTGAATTTTAGCAAGCCCAAGATTGTAATAGTCAATGGAATTGCATAATTTTAATGTATCAGGAAATAATAGGTATTCAGAGTAGCTGATAGAATTTGAAATATAGATAAATATTAATAATAACATTAGTCCTAGCACACTTCCTTGGGGAACTCCAGATGTTACAGGTTTTAGATTGGATAAATTGTTGTGGTAGAAGTATCGGGGTCTAGGAAAGTTATTAGATTTGTAATTGTACTCTTTTAAGCATAAAACCATGTTGTCTATCTCTAATTTTTTCTTTTATATATATATACATATATATATATATATATATATATATATATA
>CABFPE010000505.1:496556-560991 GCA_900660155.1 Hofstenia miamia | reverse complement strand
TTCATGTTTGAATCATTCAGTGACCATGCTCTTTGCACATATATAAGTAATATAACTACCAAAGCCAATAAATTTAAAATAATGTATGCAAGAGATTATCTAAATTATTCAGACGAAACACTTTTGAAAAACATATCGTTCAACTATATATACACATTAAAATCTGGATCTTGCATGATTAATTATATTTCAAAAGAAATTTGCAATGCACTTAATAAATCGGCATCAATTAAGTACCGCAAAGTAAAATTAAAAGCGCACAAGTTTGCTTTATCAAATGCCGACGATAGTGACATACATGGACTAGTAAGTATTAAAAGAAAATTGTTTGATCTCGCTCGAACAGAAGCGACAACAATTAATTGGACTAATTGCGAAAAAATCAAAGAGGTTCTTCAATAAACTAAATAATACAAACGAAAAATGGCGATATATTCATAAAATTTTGTTAAAAAGTGAAGGAATTTCAACTAATATTAATGAATTAGGTATTGATAACCAACGTACAACAGAAAAAACAAGAATAATACAACGTTTACGGAACTTGGCAATTTCAATTTTCCCCAATATAAGAGATAGAAAAATATTAATAAATTCCCAAGAAAAACATACTCATAAATGCAAATGAACTAGAAACCATAATAAAAACTTTCGACACAAATAAATCAACGGCATCATATAATCTTTCATTCTTTATTATTAAACGTCGTTTTGGGGGATGAGAAAAATGTTCATTTGATTTGATGGTTGATTATTTTTCGGCAATCTGTGTATTTATGCCAAATGTCCTCTTTTTTAATGAAAACTTTTAGGCGTAAAAATCGTGCTACCAAAATATTGACAGAAAGTTTGTTTACAATTTATGAATATCTACCGTGAGGTAGTTTTTAGCAAGTGTTGCCTCGTCAATTCGTTCAAAGAGCTTAATTAATATTTGAAGAAGTAAACCCTGGTGTTGTTTCTTATAGGAAGTGTTAATGCTGCTAGTGCCCATATTAACAATGTGTTGGTGCTATTCGTTGCTGATCTCAACTCCATGTGTTTTTGGATAACAAAACGATGCTTGTTATTGGAGAATGAATAGTCAAACCCGTTGATTACAAAAGAGATTGATAAAAACACTTTAAATACTCATAAGTCACTATAGATATATCAAGTAGTGCTGCATAACATCTTAATATTAGTTATGTAGAAAATGTGAAAGTTTTTCAAAAAAAATTGAATTTTTATTACTAATGTTCGACATAAGGGGCAGCCATTTACCTATAGATTTGTAAATATCGAAGGATTGCGAAATCTCTTAATACATTTTGAGAAAATCGTTTGAAAGTGTGGACAAAACCGATATTGTATCGTTTTGGATACACCGAGCAATTTAATGTGTAGTTTGGTTGTAGTTTCTAAGATAATAATAATAATAATAATAATCAATGACTTTATTTAGCCGCTGAAGGCATACACAATAAAAATAAATAAAAAAAGTCAAGTTTTATGGCAGCGAGGACAGTCACAGGAGATGAAATGGGAGCAAATGGAAGAGTAGGCGAAGTTGGAGAAGAGCTCAGCAAAGAGGAAAGCCATCAAATATTTCTTGAGGCTCGGTGGCGGAGAAAAGAAATCAATCGCTGTTGGAGGGTTGCGAGTCAAGATGTAATTAGCAGCAGTACAAGCACGATTGAAAAACGAGTGAAGGGTGCGATGTTTCTTTGTACGACGAATGGAGAAGGTGACAACATCATCAGAGCGAGTGCAGCAGGAATTGGAGAACTTAATGAAATCAAAAGGATCAAGATCCAATTTGCGAGTCAGTAGTTGATTGAACAGAAGAAGATCACAGGCATGGAAGTAGAGTGACAGCGGAAAATTGGAGAATTTCAGCAGAGCGTCTTTATAGTCCAAAGAGGAAATCCATTTGAAAGCGCGTTTCTGGAAACGTTCCATGGAGTGGAACAAAGCACGAGAAGGCCACCAACAAGGAGACGCGTAGAGAAGAATGGCGCGAGGAATGGACTTGAACAAAGAGAGTTTCACAGCGGACGAGGTATTAAAAGGAACATTACGGAAAAGGGCAAATAGCGAGGAATTAGCTTTGCGGAGACGCAAAGACACATGTCCAGTCCAATTTAAGTTTGCAGCAAGTTGAACTCCAAGATGAGTGTGATGAGGCGCAAAGTTCACAGGTAGAGGCAAATCAGAAGGGGGAGCCACAGAAAAGGAAATACCACATGTCTTGGTAGTGCTAAAATCAAGATGGTTGACAGAGGACCAAGTAGACAAGTGCTCAAGATCAGAAAAAATGTTCGAAGCAAAAGACCAACCAAAATCAAAAATCGCAGTGTCGTCGACATACAACAGGCAAGACGAGTTGAGAACAGAATGAGGGAGGTCGTTAATGGCAACGAGGAAGAAAAGAACAGCAAACACTGAGCCTTGAGGGGCACCACTAGTAACGGGGACAGGAGAAGAGATAGACGAGTTGATTTTGACACACTGGTGGCGATTAGTCAGGTAGGACTGGAACAGTTCGATGAAATCCACATCAAAACCAAATAAACGTAACTTGTCAAGCAGAATGGAATGAGGGAGACGATCAAACGCTTTTGAGATGTCAAGAAAGATAATATAACCAGGATCATTACTATCAGAGTGAAAGTAGCAGTTTTCGATCAGAGTGAGCAGGTTAGTAATCGTAGAGCGACCAGGAAGGTTGCCATGCTGAGAGGAAGAGATGAGGTGACGAATTTTTGGGAATACATAACGAAAAACAAGGCGTTCAAAGATGATAGACAGTCGAGATAGAATAGCTATTGGGCGGTAGGACGTGACCTGCGAGGAGGGAAGCTGATTAGATTTTAACAGCGGAGAAATCCAAGATGTCTTCCAACAGGCGGGATAGCGCTTAGTGGAGCAAATGAAGGAGTAAAGATGCTTTAAATGGATAGAAAGCGTGGAGGAGGTTTCATGAATTACAAAGGAAGGAACACCGTCAGGATAACAAGGACCAGACAACTTGCAAGATTTAAGCATGAGAGAAATATCATGGGCGCTGAAGACCATATCACAAAGTCGGATAAGCGGGGAGGCAGCAGGCGGACCAGGGCACATGGAGACAGGTACAGAGAAGTTAGAGGCAAAATACGCGTTGAACAGATCAGCTTTCTCCAGGTCAGAGTGAGCAGAAAGAAGGTTCCATCTCAAATTGGGGAGCTCAGGCTTGGAATGAAGAGAACGCAGGAAGGAATAAGAGTCTTGAAGAGAACCGGACGAGAAGCTGGACAAAAAAGAGACTTTGTCAAGTTCCATAAAATTGATAACATCTTCTGTGAGAGAAGCAAGCTTCGGAGTAGCAGTAGTACCAGAATGGCGTTTGTAAGATTCCAATTTATTCAAGGAATGCACAGTAAGGGACGAAAAATAGAAAGGAAGAGAAGCACGCTTTTTCCGCCGACGAGGAACATAAGAAGAAATAACTTGATGAAAGAAAGTGAACCAATCGTCAACTGAGAAGGAATCACTAAAAACGGGCAGCAAAGATGAGAGAGCAGCATTAAGTGACAGAAAGTCACTGTTAAATCGAGCATATTGTGGAACAGCCGGATTAGCAGATGGAGAAGTAGAGTTGACAAACAGATTGAAGCTGACGAATGAGTGATCTGACAGCTTAGCAGGAACAGGGATTACAGATATGTCAAATATGTAATCGGGGTGAGAGCACAGAACCAAATCAAGCAGAGAGGAGCTGGAAGTAGGAGAAAATACAAGTTGTTCAAGAGAATAGCAGGCAAAAACTTCTAAAACTGCAGACTCATAAGTGTCAGCAGAGTCGAACGCATTCCAGCAGACATTAGGAAGATTGAAGTCACCACAAACAAGAAAATGAGGACGAATGGAAAAGCCAAGGTGACGAGAGAGGTAGGTAGACTGGTCATGAAAAGACTCGAACATAGATGATAAATCAGCAATGGGAATGCGGAAGGCACTTTTCGAAGGAGGGTTGTAAACGCAGAGCAGAGAAACAATGTGGTCACTGAGAACAACAGCACAGCCACAACAGAAATCGAAGGATAATGAATCGAAAGAAATGGGACGGATGTCAAGGTTAGGAAGACGAGAGGCAATGAGAACACCACCATGGCGACCACTGGATCGATCCATACGAGAAAGAACTTTATGAGTAGATTTGGGAAAAACAACACTATCAGCAATGGCAGGATCAAGCCAGGTTTCAGTGATGAAAATGAAGTCAACAGGAGACTGCAAGAAGAAATTGTAAAAGCTGAGACGACGGTTCAAAGATACAAGACTGTGGGCATTGGCAAGCAATATGGAAAAGCCAGAGCTATGGGGAGGAGGAAGATCAGAGTGAGATAGTCAGTCATGGCGAGGCGCATTACGGCGACGGGGACAAAGGCCAAAAGATTTGCGCTCATCGTCAGAGAGGCGGTAATAACGAATCAAGACGCCTTCAGACCACACATCAGGATTCATGAGTGCACGATGAGACTCTTGATCGCAGACAACATGAAAGGATACAAATGGAGAGTCAGGACGTGGAGGAATGGAAATGACATCATCAAATTGTAGAGAGGAAGAACGAAGGTGGTCAGCAACATCTGAGGTGGACACAGAGACAGCAAAACGGCCAACATAGATATGAGCTTTGCGGGGAGGCGGCGGAAGTGAACTAATAGGAACAGCAGGGAGACGGCAGGAAGCACTAGAACCAAAAACTGGACGAGGACGATTACGGTTAGTTGATGAAGGGAGGATGCGGTAGAGCAGAAGGAGGAGCAAGCGCGGGTGTGAAACTCGGAGCAGGATTACTGGGGAGAGATGAGACAGAACGTGAGGCAGCAGCACTGTAGGAGAACATTTGGGATTGTAGTGAGGAAACATCAGAGGAAAGCTTTGTGAGGGACTCAGATAAGGATGATATGACGCCAGGGCCATCATTGGAGGACGGAGTCGAGGTAGAGAGGCCAGTGACCGCTTGGCGCAACAACGAAATGATTGCGTCTTTCTTCAGACCACCAACAACGGAGGCAAACTGGGCATCGCTCAAATTTTTGAGGTCGGACAGCGAAATTGGGGGCATAGCTGAAATCTAATTAAACTGTATAATAAACAGATAAAATCTGGTTGGACTTGATTTTTTGATAAAATCGATCCGAGCTTACGCCTTGCTTAGCAGTGCTAGAGATAAAATTCAGGTCGCTATAATATATTTCATGTTTTATTGTAACTAAGTTCAACATATTTTTAATATTTGTTAGGATGCATTCCATACCTGATAAAATGTTGTTACAATGCATTGTTCCACAATTAATTTTTTGTAAAAATACTAATTCAGTGTGTTTGTTCAGTGATCAAGTCGCTGTTTTCTTTTATTCTTGGTTTCCAATTGTTCTTTACTTACATAACAATTGTGAACTAGCACACAAATATAATTATTTCAACTATGTTCTACTAATTAATATTTAATGGCTGGTGACGGTTAATATATTTTTAATGGTTAACTTTTAGGTTAATTTGAACTTGCGCACTAACATTTATTGAATCATTCACACCGCTTAATCTGATTTATAATTAAACAAAAAATTAATTGTTAAAATATATAAACGATTAATTGATTAAATTCTTTTTAAATTCCGCAACCCTATTATATACTAATTTTTTCATTGTAGATTTTGGTTTAATTTAATTCGCAGCAAATATTTTTTTGTTGAGATGTTAAAAATTCAGAGGTGGATGAATTTTAAAAATATCTTCGAATTCATCCAAAACTTAAGAGCTCTAAAATGATTTTCTTAAGTTTGCATGGATCATGTTGATAAATGATTTTAAATAAATGTCCAACGTGAAAATTATTATCTAAACGTTTCATTTTCAGCAACTTGTTGATTAATTTAACACTCAAATAGTAACTATTCATATCCCTATTCCTTTTTAATAAATTCATTTTTAAACGTATGCGTAGTGTAAATTCCAGTGAATTTAAACGTTTTTGTTATCTTAAATTTCTTTTGCTTAACAGTGAAAAATATTGGTATAAAGATAAAGTATTCCAAATGAGAATAGAAAGGTGTATATCTATTGCAAAAGTTATTTAAACTTTGCACCGTTATAAACTGTCATGTCCACATTATGCTGTAAATTTTTTGTGAATGAATTTATATTTCACTAAGTCTTTTCGTCTTTCTAAATTTTTTGTATCTCTCCTCCGCCCAATTCTTTTCTGCCTCATTAATGCGTTTATCATCCAGTGTTCTAAGCAGTGGCATTTTGTAGATAACAAAGCTGCGATAATCTTCATGAGCTTTTACTGAACCACCGTTAAGAAAGCTCGGTGCCGCTTCGTTATTCATTAGGCTCAACCACGTAACTCCTGGAAACCATTTCAAGCAGTTTGAAACGAACACTGGAAGATTGGTGATGTTGTTTCGATTTAGTGATAAGTATCGCAGAGTTGGGATTTTTTGACACTTTTTGTAGAATCAGCTGAATTCATTTTGAAAAATTTACTTTCTTATTAATCTACATCTGAAATGAGGATTTTGTGAAGGATTCTTTGATATCCTTAATGTCACATCTACTACTAATGCTTGGACAATTCAGCTGATTCTTACCACAAAGTGTGATTTTATTTGATTGCAATCCAGAACAAGACTTCTTAAAATTGTAAAACCGTGCAATGACTCGAGACTTGTGAAATCATTGTGACTTAAATCCAGAAATTCCTTTTTACTTCGCTCCTCTGAATTCACTGAGTTGGGAACAGCGGTCAATTCTTGATGCGAGAGATTAAGTTGATTGCTAATCACCGCGCTGTTTTGCCGTTTCATTGTTTACTTTATTGTTTGACTGTGACGCATAGAATGTTTTAACAGCTTAACACATCCTATTTGTGACCACTCAATTAATTGAATTCCGCTGATGTCGGAAGTAGTCAACTATCATAAAAAATGCCTTCGTCTGATTATTACAATGTTCAATGTTGTATAAAAGAGACGATCTAAATTGTTATAGAATATGTTATTTTTTTTTATTTAATCTAAATAAATTCAAAATTTTTCTCGGTTCGAGAGAAAAGTTCACAATGAAATTTCAACAATTCTTTAGATAGGCACGAACTCAATCAAACGTAAAAGTAAAGAAACGCTTAAGTTCTTTAACCCAAAAAATCCTAGGTATATTTTTGTGACTACATTTAATGAATCATTAATAAAGGTTAAAGTCCTCTAAATGTGTATTTTTGAACTACATATAGGCAATTCATTGCTGCTTGACCTAAATTTAAAAATTAAATGGTAATGCTTAACAAATGTGTAGTGTCTTACCCACAACATGTCAAAATTCAATTGGGCCTTTTGCAGAACATTGGGATTTAATGGGTTTTAAACAAACGTTTGCAAACAGTAATAGTTTTACACGTATATTATTGAAATATGAAATATTTAACTAAACATTTTTTTGATCCTGTCCTATTAACTCACTTGGTTCTGAGAATTACTCAATTTTTTTGCAATTATAGTTTCAAGTCACCAGTTCCTCTTTATTATTAACGGTAAACACTACTCTGTTCCAGTTAGCTAATGGTAGGATGATGTGTTTTAGTATGTCTTACATTCGTCTGTTTGCTGAAATTCGAGATATGATTTCCACATCTGACATCACAATTGCCGTGCCTGACTTATTACGCAATGACGAGTTGTCAGTGACTCTCAGAGAGCGTTTTATTGAATTCAAAATTTCAGCAAATGATGAAAATATTGCGAGATTCCATTTACCACGAAATGTCTCTTTCCGCCCAGAAACATGCTCAACTAGTGATTTCACATGTGAAGACGGCCTTGTCTTCAGAGTGAAAAATATGAAGGAATTATTTAATGTAAGTAGAATATTTGATCTCAATTGTTTAGTGTTTTTGCCTTCCCAAGTTTTTTAAAGGTTGGTGTGCTTACATTTGTTCCACACGCTAAATTCATTTGTATGAAGATTGTCATTGTAAACTGTAAATGGATTGTTGTAAGGTATATATAATATATAATATATTTTCTAAAAATTCCCAATAATCAAATATTATTTCTAATAGTTTAATTGTGAATTGGTTTGCCACTGTATTAATTCGGGATACACCGAAGCACTTGAAAATTATCGGTTTCATTATTATCATCCTGATGCCTGCTACGTAAACAGGGGTGTAAACAGGTCGACCCGCGGGTTTGGTTGAGTCAACTTTTTTTCGGGTCCAGGTCTGGTTGAAGGATTTTTCTTTATATCAGGTAATTGCGGATTCATCAATAACGTTGATATTAATTGCTGGTTACATGTACATGTGGTCGGGGATACTCTACCAGTCAACGGACTGAAGAGTGGGTGGCAACAAATCAGCTCTGGCACTTCCCCTAGAAGTGTGCAGGCCGGCTTAATCATGCTTGCCCTCTGGCGACCCCTGGCACGCAGAGTGCTGATCTGTGTTGAGTCTGATCAGCAGAGAGTGAAGCCGAAGGCCGAGCTTCGTGAGAGGGTTGCGCCTCTCTACAGCTTTCGCCAACCAAGGCTACTAACTGAGGTAACTCGTGAGCACCTACCGTCTGCCTGTTATAAAGATCCTGATTATTTTGGAGATATTTGTTACACTTGAGTGCAAAGCACCAAGTGACGTCCTAAAATCTCCGTAACTTAGAATGTCGGATCATAACTAAAACCCATGACAAAGCAAAGCTCCCTCATAGGTAAGGCCCAGCAAATGCTGGCCTAGGCCTATCTAGAGGCCAGAGACAGAGGAAAATCCTCTGTATAACTGCCCTCGTAGACGCACTCTACGGCTCTGGGCATAGACGTCGCCGTCTGCTCCACAGAACAGACAGTCTCACATCATCATCACCGCCCCCATATGTGCAAAGCACACATGGTTGCACCTTCTTATACCCTATTGTTTAACGTCCACTCTAGGTTCGGGACTCCGCAAAGCGACGCGCCCATCAAGTATTGGCTCAGCGTCTCCGCTTCTCCAGGAACCACCACGAGGAGGTTACTCTCTAGGACGATTCAGGCATAGCGCTTTCGGTACATGTACATGTACAGGTTTTAGCACTACATTGAACAATTGAACGATGTCTTACATACATATGACTGTTTTGTCACGTGACAACCATTGCATAGCAAGGCATTTATTTCCCACTACTTGTTAGGTAGTTATGTGCGCATCGGATCCAAAGCGTTTTACCCGTTTCCAGGCCTGTTTGTAACCTATTCAATTTCTATGTGACTTTTAGTATTTTTAATAAAATATCTTTTTCAAAATTAAGACTGTTTAAATTGACGCAGATATTAGAATTTTTTATCAATTTTTGTAAAATATTTCATTTTTCGTAATACTGTTATCAGCAAAATTTCTTAACCACCGTTGAAATGTTATACTTATTCTCATCACCGTTAAAGTAGTATTTTCTTTGAATTTTTTTTCGCAAAATCAACTGTTTTATTTAAATGTAAGAAACTAATTTAAATGTATTAGTAAATTTTCATTTTAAATAGCGAAATTGTCTGTTAACAGAAGCCTCTCGAAGTTAATTGGAAGAAAATGCAGGATGAAGAGCTGCAGTGGTTGCTGACAGTTGATAAACTGCAGTTAGCTTGCACTCGCTGTGGCCACATTCTCACATTTCCTCAATCTATTGACCGCGCACTGCCTCTTCCTTCGGATAATTGGTATGAATACTTCTCCGAAAACGCTTGGTGTCATAAAGATTGCCATTCAGAAAAAGCCTCCAAATTTAAAGTATTTTTTAATTTAATTCAATTCATGAATTCAGTTTGTAGCGAAGAGGTTTTTTATTTACAAGATTTTACTAAATCCATCTTTAATATGCCAATTATTTTCAGTTTGATCTCCGATTTAAAGGTTAAATGGAACCCTGTTCGTCAACAATGACCACTAAACCTTTGCAATTTTTTTGTTTATAAATCAAAAGACAAAATTAGCTACAATGATGCCAAATCATATGCAATTGGACATTTTAACCGTATTTTTAAATATTTTTATAAATTTTCCTACAAAATATCAAATTATATTTGCAAAAACAAACAAACAAAATAACTAAGAACCATGTTTGACTATTGAATTTATTTTGTTACAAACGTTTGATGCTTCTATTTATTAGTTCTTTAGTTAACACCATCTGCCAACGATTGCCTCGTCAGTGATTTCTTTTATCTGATGGATTCTGGTGCAGTTCGACCAGATGGTGTAAGGATTGAACCACTGCCTTCATCGAACAGTCCAGATCCCAACAGTCGTGCGGTTTTATCGAGTGAAATTCTCTGCTTTCGCTGTTTCACACGCGTGGGATTCATGTTTTGGGAAGTGAATGGTGAAGGCGAATCTACAGAATATTTCAGAGTAAAATTTAATTGTTTACAATGCTGAGATTAAGCTGACGTCTCACAACTAGTGGATAGTGTTTCGCATTCCTGTGTATGTCTCACGGTTGAAAAAAAATACTCCAACCAACAATTTTCCTACCCATCTCACGAGTAGTCAAGCCAATTGTGTTTGAAGAAATCAATGTTTGATATTTTAAATTGTGTGACATGAAAGGGATTCCCGGGTTAATCAAACAGACTGGAATTCAAACAAAATCAATTAGATTTCATAAAAATGAGATCTTGCGACGTGAAAATGTACTTTCAGAGAATGTAATTGTGAGACGCCAGCTTTAGGTATATATAAAATCAATTGATTGTGAGTTTTGAACAAACACTTTTTTTAGATCTTATATATTGCTGGTAATAGTTGATTATACTGAAACTCATTTAGCTTTTGGTAATTCTTATATCAGAATCTTGAAATTGGAAAATTTGACAATTCACCTAGAATTTTCTATTTTAAAACCCATAGTTTTATTGAGTATATTTCAAAACTGCTAAGTTTAATATTGTAAGATCTCAAAGGCCTAATAAAAGTATGATTAATAAATTTGAATTATAAAAGAGTGGAAAATTACTACATTTTTCAAAAAGAGAAGGAATCTGATTGTTAGGTTTTAGTTGAATTTTAGTCATAATTATCCTACAATATTTTCGGGTGAAGAAATATTTTTCACATTCCTTTTAGCGGTAACTACAGTCAGTCATGGCCATCATTCACTGATCAGCTCAAAAATATTTAAATATGTATGTGCATATATGTGGGTGTAAATGGTATTATTTACTGACAAGCAATAAGAATATATTTAGTGGTATCTCAAGCATTTTTGTTGTGTATATAAACACAGAACTGTTAAATATCTGTCATTATTTAGACAATTCTATAAAAGCTCATTCACCCATTTTGAGCGCACAAATTATAACTCTACATGGCACATGTGTCAAATCGTGCAACTAACTTTCAATTCAACATCCGCCACGCAGCAGTAACCAACATAGTTATCTTCATCAAACCAGCACTTTTCCTTTAACTATTTCAAAGCACAGTGGAAGATGAAACTACAATCAACCAGCAATGCACATGAGTTCACACTTTGTACGTCTACCTCATAATCATGTTACACCACAGTACACCATTACTACTGTCCATAGCACATTGGAAGGAATAGTTTAAGGTGCAACGCAGCCAAGTGATGTTACGGTCTCTGGCTTTGTTCTAAGGGAGATACTATCAATTTGCTGTGTTATTCTAGGTGATAGGGTCCTACTTCCTTCGAATGTGTAACTGAAATTATTTCCAACATGTCGGAACGCCATAACATCAATCATGTCTAAATGAAAAATTTCTGGAAGAATAACACCTCAAAGTTTTGGGTTCTTGGCCAGGCAACTCATCTGATTCGTTCCCAATTGGAAATTGTTGGGGAATAGTGAAAGAAAAAGTTGCTCATAATCCCACCTCATACAATGCTGCTTGGCTCCAGTGTTTTATACAGAATACTAATTGTACTGACTTACTAAATATTATGAAATGTTTTTATGCTCTAAGTGTGCTTGTGTAATAGTTTCAATATGAGATGTCTTTGATATTTTCATATCTTCTGGGATGCCCAGTGAATTATAGCCATGACTGTATATCTACAATACTAGATGCCGTCCGAAAAGTCATTATCCTTTGCACAAATTTTTTGAAATTGAGCTGGTTATAGCGGTTTTTTCTTTAGCTCAGTAAAATATTTCGATTTCTTACTTTAGAATTTGTGAACTTTTATCAGAATGTTTAAGAACATTTTGCTTGGACTTAAAATTTGATTAAAGCTTTGCTCAAAAAATTATAATATTAATTCTTGTAAAATTAGATTAAAGTAAGTGGAAATATCTAAATTTCCGTTCCTTTTTGTTATTCATTTTAGCCCGGTCTGAAAAAATTTAGTAGATTATGCCCTTCAAAAAGCTCATTATATACTCAAATAGAAGTAGCTAAGAGTATATCAGAATTAATCAAGCTTTAATGGTGCTACAGCACACCCGAATTTTTGATGACATCTAAATCTGTGTAAAATATTAAATCACACTAATTAAATAATCTATCTACTAATGCTTGACATTATCAGAACCATCTTTTCTTGTCAAATACATATAGTGTGTGATATTTTGTATTGTTCATGAAGGTCTATAGTTTAGTTCAAAATATAGATAATTCAAACATGACCTTCACGATTTCTCAGGTAATAGTATTTACTTGTATTAATAGGTGACGCAAGGAGACATAGTGGAATGGCTCCGTCAGGTTTCACAAATTGATTTTGATTGGTTAAATCAAAAAAAATTCAAACATTTTTAAAAGTAAGGTGGTCAAAATGCATTTTAGGATCTATTTTTCCCTCACTCACTTGATCAAAACTGAGATATCCCATTAGAAAATCCATCGTACGCCTAATCTGTTTCATTAAAGAGATATAATGTACCCTCAACATTTTCATGAATTTTGTACTTTCAGGCATTGTCACACACAGTTACCAAATCAGTTTTTATTATTACATTAGTAGTTGGCAGTTTTGATAGAACAGCGCACCGGATTGTACAATACTCAATGACTTGTTAACCCCACGGTTGGAAATCGTTGCTCTCCCAATGAAAGAAGCACCTCAATCTAAAATTACAGTCTGAATTGCCGTTTCAGCAATTGTGTGGATGCTTTTTTAAGTGTTGAACAGCTGCTCCTATTTACTGCTTCTGGAGAGGTTTTGTAGATAAATCGCATTTCTTTCAATTAATACTTGTTTCTATATCTGCAATGGTTGTCATTGCTTTCTCATTTAATTTTAGCAGGTATGTCATTTCCAACAGTGTTTCTAACAAAATTATTCGCCCCAGTCGTCTTATGTCAGTCAAAAACATCTGTCATCTTTAATACGATTATGGTCCATACTCTGTAGCTTATGAAATATGATTTAACGATTGATTTCCTGTTCTTTTATTTCCCTGTAGTTAAAGGATTTTGTAATGTTTTTGTTCCTTCATATTTCAGATATCGCAGATGTCATGCAGCTTGCCAGTGCTATCAACAATGAAGTCGCACTTTCATGGGCTTGCACGATTTCAAAGTATTCATAACTGTGTCCTTGTCTGTATTTCTGCCTCTCTTTTAAACATACTTTTAGTTAGTTAGAAATGCCAGAGTGCTGATTTTATAGACTAATCAACGAAATAGCGGTATGGTGTGCCGATTTATTAGAACTGACGAAATCACTCAACTAATAACACCAATTTCTAATTCCCTAGAACAATTCAAGCAGAACAAAAATATGACAAAATTCACCGTGCGTAGAAAAGAAAGTTCATAATTACTTAAGACTAGCAACGAAGCAAGACTTTTTGCACTAGTTAAGAATTGTGATCTACTTAAATGCGCAAGTATGTCTTAGAATAATGGGGGATTTTCACTAAAATTTAAATTTATATAATTTTAGCCAAAAATATTAAATTTAGTTTAAATTGTTTAAAAATGAAGCGACCACTAAAAGCATTTGCTAAATTTTGCAGAAATTCACTGTCTCTTTCTTGTCGGATGATGTCACTACTTTTAGAATTCGCAGAAATTTATTATTTTTTTCCTTGCGTTCATCTTAGAAATTAAGAGTTGTGTGATAATAATTTAAACTAAATTAAACATTTTTAGATAAAAAGATTCAAATTTAAATTTTAGTGAAAATCCCCCATTGTACTTTAGCACTAAAAATTTTGAATTAATCATTAACGATTCATTAATACTAAGAAATATGTGAGATTGTCATTCATTTGAGTAGGAAAGATTATTCTGGTGATGATATGCGGCTAGTAAACTGACTTATCATGTTTTTAAGGCCCTCTATGGATATACATGTATACCAAAATTCAAATGTGCTGCACACCACTAAATATTGACTATTTCTAATAAAATTTTGCTACTTGCATTTGAGGCTAAGGGAATCTTTTGAAGAGTCTACTCAATTAAATTTAAAAAGTATTTTTTCAAACAGTCATATACATTGAACTTCCGGTGTTATGATTGGTGGTTTATAATGCATATTTTACTTTTAGATCTATAAACATGCAATTGACGTCAAATCTCGAAATTCTGCTCTTCCTCGGTTATTGAATGGCTTCCTTCATCTGCGCAACGCTGAAAGCGTGTTTGCTCATTATTTTCTTCATCAATCAAATGCCGAATCCAACTTTAAATTTGTTCTCGCTTCGGACGATCCACAAGATAAGTCTAACTTGTTTGCTGTTGTGTGGATTATGAACCCAGATTCAAAGGTTCTCATTTCTTCTTTCATAGAAACTGACTTCCCTGACCAAGAAAACGATCTTGTAGCAGAAAATGTTGTTAAGCTAATGTATCGTGAAAAGGATTATCCTTCCAAAGAAGAACTAACAAAGACTTGGTTGAAAGAATTCAGTGTTACTCATCTTCCTCTGCCAGTGGATTTGGCTTCTGCTTTACTGGCTGTTCTTTTCCAAAATACCCTTTCACTTCCGCATTCTTTGCGTCAATCTGATGATGATTTCAGAGTTGGATTTTTACGTTTATGTTGAATTCTAATTTTCTTCTTTGCAGTAGCCACCTTTTTCTATCAATTTTGTCACAATATAATTGTAGTTTTCTAAGATTGTATTGTTTTATTTTTTGAAAATTTTTGCATCCTTATAAAATATCAACGGACATTAGCGTTGCGAAATGGTTTTGCATAATATAACTCTTCTATTAGTAAACTATTTAAAATTAAAACTGCTGCAAATATTTCTACTATTCTAACAATAGATACATTTAAATATTCAGAAGAGCAAATTTAATGGGCAGCAAACATTTATAATGAAAATTACTCGACAACAAATGACAAGAGGTTATATTAATCGTATGATGCATCATACTTCATAAGATATTTTCATTAATAAAGTTTTGGGATAAGCAGCATTCACCCCACAGCAAACTGGAGTTCCTGTTATATGCGCATTCAATTTATCAATCGAGGACTTCTAAATTCAGAACAAGTGAAGTTTTAAACTCAAGAATTGAACTATGGAATAAATTACCAATTGAAAAAACATGAATAAAAATCACATAAATTTTAAGTCAAATCAATTACTATATTCGTAAACAATATATCCCTAAATTCGGTTTTATATAATTGAAAAAAAATTAGTTTTTCAAAATGTATCATTATTTATCAATACATTTTGTAAGCTGTAAATTCTTAAACGTTTTTTGTCTTATTTTTGCTTGTATTTTATGTTGTTATTGAAGCATTAAGTATAGTATTAACAGTTTTTATTGGGATGTCAATGTACTAAACTTAGTAAGATATTCAATTCTATTCCTTATTAAATACATGGGTAGTTGAAAGATTTTGTTATAATGCCTACAATCATTTTAATTATTCATGAGGAATCTTTGAAATACCATAATTAGAGGAAGATTAACTCCATATGCTCACTACCATCTGTACAGTTTGCTTTTTATTGCCTACTATTATTCATCTCATTAATTCTGTCATGACCTACTAAATGACGGCTCGAATGCTTACAGCCGAAAAGCAAAAAAGAAGGCATTTGAATAAACAGTATATTGTCAAAGCTAGTTGTAATATAAGAGCTATAGTTATAAATTAAAATTTTAACTAAAATGATATGGTTTGCGTTAAAAACCTATTTTTACAAACTCTTAATCTAAAACTAAGCTACTTACAAACGCTAAAATTCAAATATATAAAGTAGGTAGAATCAAAGAGCTTTTAAGAAAGCTTAATCCTTTTCAAAGTACGCAATTTTCCCTTAGTTTGTTTCAAAGACGTTAATACAGATATGAAAATCGTCTCGATAAATTTCACCATGAGGTTCACAAATAATAGGGGCTGGAAAAGTGTTAGTAAAGCATATGCACAATTCTCCTTTAGACGAATATTTTCTTTGCCAATAATTGATTTGTAATTTGACTCGAGGAAAACAATACAGTGAGATACAGTTTGATAAATGGTCTTTGACGAAATTAAAAGACCACCACGATTCAAATCGACAACATAATCTTGTTAATGTAATCACTAACTGAGAAAGAGCGACATATGGAACAACAATGAATAATAATAATTATAATGATAATCAATGACTTTATTTAGCCGCTGAAGGCATAGACAACAAAAAAATAAAAACAAGTCAAGTTTTACGGCAGTGAGGACAGGCACAAGAGATGAAATAGGAGCAAACGGAAGAGTAGGCGACGTTGGAGAAGGGCTCAGCAAAGAGGAAAGCCATCAAAGATTTCTTGAGGATCGGTGGCGGAGAAAAGAAATCAATCGCTGTTGGAGGGTTGCAAGTCAAGATGTAATTAGCAGCAGTACAAGCACGATTGAAAAACGAGTGAAGGGTGCGATGTTTCTTCGTACGACGAATGGAGAATGTGACAACATCATCAGAGCGAGTGCAGCAGGAATTAGAAAACTTAATGAAATCATAAGGATCAAGATCCAATTTGCGAGTCAGTAGTCGATTGAACAGGAGATCACAGGCATGGAAGTAGAGTGACAGCGGGAGAGTGGAGAATTTCAGCAGAGCGTCTTTATAGGGGAAATCCATTTGAAAGCGCGTTTCTGGAAACGTTCCATGGAGTGGAACAAAGCACGAGAAGGCCACCAACAAGGAGAATCGTAGAGAAGAATGGCGCGAGGAATGGACTTAAACAAAGAGAGTTTCACAGCGGACGAGGTATTAAAAGGAACATTACGGAAAAGGGCAAATAGCGAGGAATTAGCTTTGCGGAGAGGCAAAGACACATGTCCAGTCCAATTTAAGTTTGCAGCAAGTTGAACTCCAAGATGAGTGTGATGAGGCGCAAAGTTCACAGGTAGAGGCAAATCAGAAGGGGGAGTCACAGAAAAGGAAATACCACATGTCTTGGTAGTGCTAAAATCAAGATGGTTGACAGAGGACCAAGTAGACAAGTGCTCAAGATCAGAAAAAATGTTCGAAGCAAAAGACCAACCAAAATCAAAAATCGCAGTGTCGTCGACATACAACAGGCAAGACGAGTTGAGAACAGAATGAGGGAAGTCGTTAATGGCAACGAGGAAGAAAAGAACAGCAAACACTGAGCCTTAAGGGGCACCACTAGTAACAGAGACAGGAGACGTATGCGTGTGATCCTTAAGAAATGAATGCAATGAGAATAACTCATCTCGACTGAGGGCCAAAAATGGTGCTACAAGTTTGCAATGTTCGTCGTCTTTATTGATGGTTGAGTCGGTGACGTTTTTAAATGCGGAGCGGAGAGCGCAATCGACTGTCTTTAGAGAGGACATCGTGGCCAATAGATCTTACGCTAAAGAAACATTTTACAACACACGCCGTGCCCTACTGCCAACACCCGTTGTTCATCCCAGCCTACACCATCCCCTCTTTCAATGAACAAGGTAAACTTTTGGAACGTATTGTTCATTATTCAATCTTTCGCTTTACTGTGATGTGTTTTTTGATGCATTGAAAATCGCTAACATTAGACCTATTCCTAAGAAGGCCAACCCTAAGGAACCGAAAGATTTACGGCCAATATCGCTCACGCCTATTCTTTCTCGGGTCTTTGAAAGAATGGTATATGACAAATATGTTTCTAACTCATATCACAGATCATTAAGTCCTTTGCAGTTTGGTTTTCGTAAACCAAGTTCAACAGCATGCGCACTAATAAGGATCCTGCATCAGATTTACAAATTCAGGAGTAGCTATGACTATTGCCAGTAATTACACTGGACATGTCTAAAGCATTCGACACAGTTAACCACACAGCAATTATGGACGGTCTATCTAGATTGAATCCTCTCATCAATCCTCATATTATGAAATGGTATACCAGTTTCCTCACCAGAAGAAGCCACTTCACCACTATAAATGGCCAACATTCTGCAGTTCGTTACATTGAACTTGGAGTTCCTCAAGGAACCATCAGTGGTCCTGTTTTTTTAACTATGCTGTCGATAACACCTATCAAATAGAAGACACAGCGAACCTCTCATTATCAGCTTATGCTGACGATAATACTCTTATTGTTCCTGGCTTGTACGATGTTGGAGACAAAAGCAATTTGTAATCAATTCTCTTGAGGCTCATTTTTTATCCAAGAAACTTCATTTTAATCACAGCAAGACGAATTAACTTCTCATTAACTTTGGTCAAATTCCTGTCCCTGAGTTGCAAGATATCACACAACAATCTGTAGCGAAATTGCTTGTTGTGTTCTTTGACAAGGCACTTTTATTTTCTCAGCACATCAAGAGCATTGCTAAAAAAGCAACTAGTAAGTTGTATTTATTACTGAAATTGAAACATCTTGGATTTAGCTAATATGAACTACAAACACTATACTATGCATTAGTTATGCCCTCGCTAACATATTGTTGTTCAGTTTGGGGAGGTTCTTCAAAATCCCTTATGCTGCTCTTAGATAAAGTTCAGAAAAAAGCTTTACGCCTTAAAATTATATCAAATTATACTCCTATTGAAAAAATCATAACCAAAGTTGATAATAGGCTTCTTCAGCAGATATTGACTTCTGAGAATCATGTCCTGCAAGATATTCTGCCTCAACGCTCTCATTATGGAGATTTTCGCCTGCGTGAGGAGCTCCCTGGAGTAATAAAAACCAACTCTGAACGAGAACTTTCTCTATTTTCATATCGGCTCCTTCGTGGAATGAAAATCTAGTATTTCTATAACTTAAATGGATGTTTTTATCCGTTTTAAAATAAAAGTTTATTATTATTATTATTATTATTATTATTATATTTGTATTGCTACTTAAAAATGTAAAACTATATTATATACACATGAGACAACCACACACACACGCAAACAAACTGTGTTATCGACAATACTATGAAATATCACTAAAATTTTGTAAATCGTTTCTTACTTTCATTTATGACTACTTTTATAATCATTTAGTTATCTTAGCAGGAGATGTAGAATTAAATCCTCGTCCAATTTTAGATGAATGTAATCTTGAGAATTTGCAGAATCGCTATAAAAATAATTTTAAATACATTTATCTAAACGCCAGAAGTCTGAATTCAAATAGAAATCATTTTCTTAAAATTGCATTTCAATTTGGCTCAAATTCAATTTTTCTATTACAGAAACTTGGTTAAACAATGATATCAATCCAAATTTGTTCAATCCAGACCTCGAAAATTTTAATGTTTTTGTTAAAAATAGAGATAGTAGAGGTAGTGGCCTCATGCTAATTGTAACAAAAGTTTTAAATCCAATGCGTAAGGAAGAATTTGAATCAGATCATTCTGTTTTTGAATCATTATGGATCGAAATTAAATCACCTACAAATTCTTCAGAAAATGAATTAATGTTGCTTATAATCCAAATAGTACAATTTTGATACTAAGTTCTAGTATAGTCATTGTTATAAAAATGTGTATGCTAGCCATGATTTACTAGAAATGTATTTTTGCATAAGGAGGAATTTTAAATGCTTTTGACCTAGATATTTTTAATGCTTAATTTTCGATTAGTTTTTTATTCGTCTCTTCTAACACAATATAGTCAATGTGCTACATACTTGATGTGATTCTGATATAATGCTAAAAATAAATTTCTATTGAATAAATTTTTACAATGCTAACTGAAATTATTCAAATTCGTAACCTAGTAGTACTAAATGTTTAGTTTTAGATCAAACAAAGAGAATTTTTAATTATGATTTGATAGTGTGTTTATACAAATATCTGCAATGTAGTATACAAAAATTTGACAAACGTTTGGATAAATATTCGAAATTTAGCAGCATACTTCAAACTTATTTGGAAAATAATTTTGTTCGTGGTTTGTTCTCTCGGATTTTTCAATACTACTTGAGATAAGTAGATGTCAATCAAATATTGTTCTTAGCCAACCAATATAATTATATAGCGGTAAATTTAATTAATAAACGTAATCTATTTTGCTGTTTAGACTTAGTTGGAAGGATTTTATATAGATGCTCTCAATAATTCTAAATCTTGATGTCTGGTATAATATTTTAGTCTCAAAATATTGTTCAAATTAAATAGATGATTGGAAATGCTAAAAGTGGTCTAATATTGTTTAATTCTAGTAAAAAATTGGTTACCAGGAGAAATTCTAGTATTAAACAATAGAAATTGTACAATTGATTTACACTCTAACGTCGCTAATACCTTTAAATGTAAGATTTGAGTATGTTTAAAAATAGTTATATTCCTAAATAATTGATATAATCTAATCATGATAAATACGTTAATTAATTTTTTTTATATTGCTTTTAACATTTTCGTTATTCATAATTGCTCTAACAGATTCAAATTAATCCTTTTAAATAAAGTTCACGTTGACATACTGCTGTTAAACAAAGTACTTACTACTTTTATAGCATTGAGCTATTTACTTATTTATTATCCTTCATTAAAGTAAGCTGTTTAATTCGGACATATACATGTATATAAACAAGAAAGATTCTTAAGACTAAATATGTTTGAATTATGAAAATTAAATTTTTTATTATCGACGTGTTTCGACATTCTAACTTGTCATTTTCAAGATAATTAACCGAGGTTTTTTCCTTCTTTTTCAAAATATATTTAGCTTGCTAATGTCTTTTTGCTTTTTCATTAAAGCAATGTTTTCTGCTATTTTTGATTCTTAATGTTTAATGATTATTTTAAAATTGTTTCTTTTTGATGGGTGTGCATGTAAAAATATTTCTGAATTAAGATGACCTCGCATATGTTCTTCCATTCTTGTGCTTAAATGTCGTCTGGTATGAATAATTGCATTCATCACAATTGTAAGCACAGACGAGTCCGAATGACAAATCAATGGGTACTTTGTCTTTGTTTATTAATATATGATATATTATGAAAGCAAGTTTTGTTAGGAATTCATGACAAAATTGAAGTTTTGTTTTGCACAATACGAGGTTTGTAGGGATGAAGATTGAGCACCGATGACAGAATGAAGTGCACAGATGAACGAGGAATATTTAGTTCTGTGATAATTTTCTTTCACTGCTTCCAGGAGCTTTGGAGATTGCATTGGAGATTTGCATAACAGGATCGTCGTTTCTAGACTTATTTCGACGTAAGTCTTGTAGATTACCAGTTTCTCTGAAATTTGCAACAAGATTTAGCAACGTATCTTTCTAGCAAACATCAACAGATATCTTGATTCATTTTAAGTGCCTGTATTTTTTTAATGTTTCATTTACATCGTCTTTGTTTTTAAAATACAATTCATCTAACAGCCCTCTATCTTTTACATCAAGCCTTGACATTAGTAAAATTAAACAGATAATATAGAGAAGTGATTAGCTCTCATTTAATATATTTAACTAATAGATGAACTTTGATCATAACAGTCAGTTCATAATGTAAATAGAATAACACAATTATATTTCTTAAATTGCCGACTTAATTTAGGACACCTTGCATACACTATGTCGTAAATGTTTTTAACGGCAATATATATATATATATCTAATGACTGTAGTGTAGTACAATATGCAGATGACACAAGAATATTTAATCTTGATAAAATTGACAGCTTAGCAAATACTTTAGAAATTAATCTTGAAAACTTCCAACACAATGAATCAACTAAAAGCCGAATTATGTATGGTGTAATGTATCCAATTTAAATAAGAAATTATAATTTTCTAACGTATTTATTGAGCCTGTCACATAAATTAAATATTTTGGAGTAGAAATCGACAATAAATTGAGCTTCACAAAACAAATGTCGACAATCAGAAAAATGACAATAGATGTAAAATTTATCGATAAAAATACAATTGTTGCTAACGAAGGCCTTAGTGATGATCCACTATTTTGCATTGTGCGCTTTGTTTAGCAACCTAGAAAGATCATTGATAGAAATCAAATTTGTTAGTTTTTAGATATTATTTTCTATTTGAAACGCCTTTTTGCATTCAATGATGACATACAAATAATTTATGCGAAATTACCACATGACATCTCAAAATGTGTAAAAATTATTAATAATAGTTTAGTATAAGTATTTATTTATATTCACTTAAATAATGTATTTGTGGATTTAATTATAAGATCATAACTTAATTTAGTTTGTAAAAGCCAAATTTATTTGCAAATTGTTAGCATTTATATGCAAGGACATTTTGTGAGCATGGAGCTTATACAACTGGGGCAGTTTCATAAATTATTCACTTTGTGCTATGTGCATGATTAAAATTATTTCGTTCAGATTTATAATTTTCTAGATTGTTAAAGCACTATTTGAAGAGATTAATCATTCAAGTGTTTGAAGAGATTAGTCACTCAAGATGAAATTCTCTTGATTAATTGCATAAAATTTCAAGATATTTTTTCTTAAATACAAGAGATTTTTTCGAGTGTAGATAAATTAGATTCACAAATTAATTCGGCCGAATTTATGTGCTTCAATACGAATAAATCCTCGATAAGAATGAATAATTTTCATGATGTTTCCTTCTTTCTTTCTATATTTAATACTTTTCTTTAATTAAATTCAGGGATATTGTAAACAAACAGCTAACTTTTGAAAAAAATTCAATTTCCTTCTTATTTGAACAGTTCATTTAATAAACGAAAGTTTACTATCGGTAAAGTTCAAAATACGTTAAGGAATCATTCCTATAATTGCACAATTGAGAACTTTAATAACTTGCCATTATGTATAACAAAACTAAATAACGGGGATAAGTTTCAAAAAGAAATTCTATCAACATTTGTTGTTGGCATGTTTGTTTGTATGCGATGCTGCAACAATCAATAATATTTCTTCATCACTGTGAATTGGAATTACTTAATCGTCTGAATGAAAATCTGTCCAAAAACCCTTTTTTTAGCAAAATTAAACAAAAATAGATTTTAATCTGCAGTTTTGCTTAGAAATTTACAAACAAATCATGCAAGACTGAGTCGAGTCATTCATTCACCGGGACAGAAAATCCGCAAACATTCATTTCATATATATACTCCATCATTTGAATGATGTATTCCTTGATCATTGTCTCTAAATATGATCAACTAATCAAAAAATTGTCTAATTAAGGCTCAGTATCTTGCTTAGGCGTTTGTTTTGCTGTTTTTTATTCTTACAGGGAAATTATACTTTGGGCTCTAATCGCACTAAGTAGACAAAATAAAAAATTCCATTTGAGGTAGGGACTGGCTTAAGCAAAGTGGGGATCAACTTCGCATGCCTCGAAACTGCAGGGTCTAGTTCCGATAATGCAGAGGATCATTTTTCGTATCAAGGAGAAACCAAGTTTGTATCTTACCCAGTCGCAGGTTACTGAATAATTGATATGCATTAAACCACAAAGTCGTTTTAAAAACGGTCCAGTGAGCGACAATGCTCCACCCAATGCATTGAACATGATCACTAATGGTGTAAATGAGGCGTGTTAGATTTTTAGCACTCTTTGTTGATATTGATATATTTTCTCAATTTCATGCGCCCTAAAAATTTCTATTCATCTTTTCTGTTTAAAGAAAACAAAGTTCAATCGACCATCTCTGATCATTTAAAGAACTTAATTAACCTTAATAAAAACATGCAGAGATATATTTCGACTTACAAAGTCATCGTCAGTTTTACAAATTATTCCCTCTAAATTTACTAGATTTTAAAATAATAATTATAAATTTTTAAATTTTAAAAAGTGGCAAATTTAATTTATAAATAGTCTTTTGTGTTTAAACTTGGTTGCAAGGATTTTATAAAAATACTCTCAATAATTTTTAAATTACTTGATAGTTACACGTCTGATGTAATATTTTTGTTTCAAAGTTTTTTTAAATGATTCGACATATTAGAACTGGTCTTATGTTCTTCTTGATAGTTGCCTACTAGAAAAACCAATATAATCGTCACCACAGGTGCATTTGATTTGATAAATTATATTTGACTTATTGGTTTCTTTAGTTGTAAATTTTAATTGAAATTTTGTTCTTAGCTTATGATTGCTATATATAAATCTAACATTTTCTTTTTATAAACTGACGATGACTTTGTAAGTCGAAATATATCTCTGCATGTTCTTATTAAGGTTAATTTAAAGAACTGTGATATGAAATTTACATATAAAATTTTATCCAAGGCAATTGATAATTTTCAACTAAGCATCATTGAATCAATTTATATAGAATTAAAGGAACCAAGCTTAAAAAAAGATGAATATGAATACAAACTAAATTTACCGAAAATAATATTAAAAAATGTAATTTTATGAATATTTTCTAAAAATTTCTGTTGCAGTTTTTCGAGCATTGGTGGTTGCACAAGGGTTGAATATTCCTGCATCAAAAAATGTGTGGTTGTCATAGCTCCAGAATCCAACGGCAGAGATATTTAGCCTAGCTACATCAGAGAGGTTAGATAAAGACGGCACTGAATCCGTTGTTATTTGTGTGAGATGCGGTTCTTTTTTAGTATCGAAACAAACTTTGGATAGTATGTCACGCATTTCATTATGCTGTGCAATAAAACCACCAGTAGGACAACAGAATGCATGTGTGATGCGGAATCCATTACTGCATACGCAAGTCGTGGGCATATCAACAAGTTCAATACCATGACTCAAACAATGTTATCTCAACTCGCTCTTGCTGAAATGGAATCCCTCTTCTTCTAATGGAAGAGAGCACTTAGCCAAGAAGCGCAAATCTTACAGATTTTTTAGAAATAAAAAAATCAATTTCATCTCGCCATATGGTTAATTTAGTTAATTACCCCTTTTTTAATCATTCTTTATTGTCTGAACGCCAAATCTCCTTCAATTGGAGAGTTTTCTTACTTGTTTTAATAATTATGATACCTTTAAATGAACTTGTGCTATGAAAATCATTTGTAAATATGATGATTGTTTTCTTTTATTTCTTCCTTTATTCCTTTGTTATCGTGCTATATTTATAGCTTTTCGAAATATATATATATTGTTTGAATTGCTTTCTGTTGATCTCCATTCAGCTTCCTTAACAACGGTTGATATCTGGATTCGATATTATCATGTAAACCCTATCTGTTTGTGACAGAATTAGGCTCTTCAGGAATGTGCAACTTTTCTAGAAAATTATACTCTTCGCAACAAGTCATGGCTGGGTCTCTAATCCCAAGGCCATCAAATTTGCTAGGTAACCACGGAAATTGAGTCAAGTGAATCTAGATCATAGGATGGTGCAGCAGCAAGTCACATGTGGGATCGAAGTCAATATGTTACACTTATGAGTGCATTCATACAGAAACTTATGAATATACTAAAGTTTTTAGGGTAAATTCGATGTTTTTGATATGTATGTTTATGGAGATAATATTTAAGGTTAAAACATTAATATTTATGTCTAGTTATTTTGTGCATTTACTGTAAAATTCTTGGAAATCATTCATAATTCTGATATAATACTGAGATTACAACTACATAAAAAGTAATGAAAACTTTATACGAAATCTAGTCATCAGTGCATTTTAAGGTATATAAAACTATACACCATTACAATTCTATACAAAAATACATAAACATGAAAATCTACAATATTCGGCAAAAACCATTAATCAGCAATACTAATTTCCAGTTAAATTCAAAGTAAGCCAATCTAAGCCTTCGTATAAACCGTTGCCATTTACGGCGCAAGTAGATTGTATATGCCATTTTCGACTTCTTAATTCTCTTAAACCAAGTTTTTCACCAATCTCATTGGGAGTTAAAGCATTTGGTAGATCTTGTTTATTTGCAAAACACAATAATACTGCATCACGTAATTCTGGTTCATCCAATAATTTTCGCAATTCATCATTGGCTTCAGCAACTCGCTCACGATCGTTAGAATCAATCACAAAAATTAATCCCTGTGTGCTTTGGAAATAATGGCGCCACAAAGGTCTTATTTTATCCTGTCCACCAACATCCCAAACTGTGAAGCTAATGTTTTTATATTCAACTGTTTCAACATTAAAACCAATTGTTGGAATTGTGGTTATAATTTCGCCAAGTTTCAGTTTGTAAAGTATAGTAGTTTTTCCTGCAGCGTCTAAGCCAACCATTAATATCCTCATTTGTTTCTTTCCAAAAAATCTGTCAAATAACGATCCAATTGCCAATCCCATGACTAAAATACATTTTTTATTCGCAACGATTATAAACAACAAAAATTGGAGATAAGATATATCAAAACAATATTTCTCGCTATTTAACAAATGCAATTCTACTTTCCAAAATATAATTGAATTGTTACTTAATACAATTTTTAAATCATAATTACAACACTCATGACAAAAGAACAATTTTAAAGCTTCTATAGGTGTATAACACCTAAAATCCGGATATTTGGGTATGAAAAACTACCACCTCGTAAGAAATTCGAAAAAATTACAAGTATTTTCTCAAATCAGGTTTTTTTTCGAGTTTGAAGTGAGTATGCGTGGTTTCCTTTATTCCGCGTCTAAAGTATGAAAGAGGCTTTTCCAAAAGATTGAACATTGCCTGTTAAGGAAAAGATGAAAGAACTCAGCTCATATACAAAAACAATGTGTGTAAACAATTCTCATTATAGCATAATGTTCTGCTTTCAAACTGTTGTTTACGCATGACATAATAACGACCCCAAAGCATTTGTTGACGGTAAATGGCGGGGATAATTGCTGAATGAGTGACTTTTATAGTCCAAATGTCTCTTAGACCGAAGTCAACTAGAAAATAAAAAACAAGAACATGAGTGCAACATATAAGAAACATTGTCAATCAAGAAAAAATGATTATTTGTACACCAAGGAAATGCTCTTGAGCAATGTCGTGTGTTGAAATTCGAAAATTCAGTTTTGTGGAATCACATACAAATCACATTACCAAGTACTCCACTACTAAAGGTAATGTTGCGGTCATGCGAACAATATGTACTATTTCTCATAACAATGTAATGGGGGACTTTCACCCAAAATTAAAAACTGCTAAAATGCTACTATATAGTAGGCGACCAGGGTTTTAATATTATTTACCTTTAAGATATTCAGTATTAAATGGTTTTTGCTGTGATGTCAGAGGACCTAAATGAACTTTCCCACGAAATTGTGGGCAACATACAGTTTTTTATAAAAGTTTTTTATCATATGCTCACATGTAGTGAGTTTTTAAGGTCATCTATACCATATTGCTTAAATACGCATGGGATATTTTCAATTAGGTCCTCTGACGTAACAAAATGTTAAGTTAAAGGCTGAATATTTTGAAAATATTTAATTTTTAAATCCTGCTCGCCTACTATAGGGACTTTTCAATTGATTATTCAGCAATATAGTAGTTTTTAGTTTTGTGTGAAAGTCCCTCATTGGGGTGCAAAGCAAAACTTGTTTTATGGCTTTTATAAACCACTTATACATTTCCCTAAATAAATGGAGTTTAAGCTCTCTTGTTTTATAAAACCGATTCTTTTTAAATGCAATGGAATCAATTGTGTTAAAACTATAAAAAACCTAAATTGTATCTTTTAATCATTTCAGTTCTTACAATTGGAATTGATCCACAATAATATTGAATGAAGCCTCTCTTATAACAGAAACCATATATAATAAAATATAAATTACAAACGATTAAATATAAATATTAATAACGCAAAAACTATTGGGAACATAACTATTATATAAAAAATAGGAAATTTATAGATCCATTTAAAAACCTCAGCAAATATCGTGAAAAAATTTTTATAATTTCTCTTTTTAAGATCACCTTTTCTTGCAAAAACATTTAGGACATGCAAGAGTCCAAATTAAAGATTACTAATTTACACAATCCAAACAAACGATTGGTTTTTCTCACATGCTAAACAACAAAAATACATCAGAAAACAAATGTATGTGCTTTTTGCATTCATTCCAGCTGTGATTATCTTTATACATATTAAATTGCTATCACCTAATTCTGCCTACAATCCTAAAATTTACATGTATATATGTATATGTAAGCACAGTGCATATATAAATACATCAGCGATAAGATAGCGGAATCAGATCAGAACATTAACATTCATTATGATATTACAACTCACGATTTGTACGAAATGACATTACGTAATATCTTCCACGTAATAAATGATTAGAGAAATTAAAAAGTAAAAAAAAATTTGTAAAAATAATTAGTTATTTTTATCTAATTTTTTGGTATAATTTTTTTCACATAAAAATTAATACAAAAATTATTTGTTTCTTGTCAAATAGCCGAACAGATAAAATTCAAATTACCACAGTTTTTCATTCTGAAAAAAGACCATAAATTCAAAATTTCAGCTATATTGTGAGTATATTTGGTATTTTTCCTATATATTTACTTGTTATATGCGTTATTTGAAATGCTATGATCATATTTAATCAAAGTGCAGTAATCTGAGTTGTTTTTGATTTTTAATTTCGAATTCATCGAAAATTAATCTTATTTATTTAAATCGAAGCATATACTTTAAAACCTCAAATGATGGTGGAGTTCCGCAATATTGCAGTAGGCCTCATTGCTAGTCGCTGAGTTGTAATTGAACGATTTGCAGATTGTTTGTCTTTTAACTTATTTTAAATTGTTATTTTTGAAGATGTTTTTCAATAACATATTTACTCACTTGTTTTAGTATTGAAACTAAGCTTGAAAAACTGACTGCTAAGTCGGGGTTATTCAGGTCGCCAGCAAAAATTGCAGGAATGAAAAAATTGTTGAGGAGGTGTCCAGTTCATCGAAATATTCTCTTCTGATAAACTTTAGCAAAATAGTTTTGAAATTAAACTGATCATTATGAAGATTATCAAATTAAGGTTGATCCTGTTGGAAAAATTTAGGTACCTACATATTATTGTCATTGATTTTTCTGGTGAATACAACAATTCTTCATCAAAAGTTCCAGAGAGGGAGTCATAAAAATATGTTTCAAGTTTTCCTGTTGCGCCTACTTTATGAAAACAAGCCCCATTGTAATTGTAAACATTGTCAAATACTATTTTTTTTCATAAACTCATTTTAAATTACTGAAATTCAGTTTCTCTCTTACATTCAGTTCATTAAATATTTTTTAATGCTCGGACAAAATATTATTATTGACCACAACTGCATGTGGAATATATGGCACTTGAACCTCAAGTATTAGTGACAACAATTTAAAAAAAGCTTTTAAATTTTAACAAAAATATTTTTTGCACTTAAGGCCACGGTTAGACTAGATCGGCTGAAACACTCGACCTGTTTCAAAAATAATTAATCAGTAGTCAATATATGATAATATATCTGAAAAAGGGAGACAAACATACATAGATATTTACATTTCTCTAAACGGAAGTCTTACTGTTTCAAAAAATGAAAATTCGGCAATGGTGTTTTGGTTTTTTGCAGCCCAAAGTCCGCGGGTTACTAGGTGATTGGTTAAAAGTGATCTGTCAGCTTTGAAAGCGTTGCACGTCTAACCACCCTAGATAATTAGCGATGTGACGATCACAAGGGAATCGAACGCGCACGATTTCTTCGTGATCGTCAGTTTCCTGGGACCATACCAGTTGTATATGTAATCAAACATACGTCCCCTCTTCGTATAGTTTGCACTGGCATTTCAATTGACTTCTTCGGTTTATTCACTAGTGCCGAAAAAACCAATAGTAGTTAGCTAATGAAAACTGAAAACGCTGTTTGATCGAATTTTTTAGAAATCGGCGAGCACTATTTACTAGTGACAAAATATACAACTTACCCTAATATCAAACACCCTTGATTTTTAGCAGGATTTAGTAACCTTCTACGGATTGTAAAACAATCGCTTTTGAGCAAATTGATGTATCGTGTGAATTTGCATATACAGTGTGAAACGTTCGAGTAAAGCTGTTGATATTGCAAAAATGGCTATCACTCGGCCTGCCAATGAGCAGCTCAGTCTCCAAAATTGTTCATGGTTTAAAATTGTTATGGCCTTTAGACCATCTTTCCAAAATCAATCCTCATGCCACTAATAAACCGTTTTGGTGCTTAAAAATAAGAACTGGGGGAATGACATTCAGAAGTCAATACATATACTAGACAATCATCTGACGCAAGTCATTCTAAAAATTATTGGCTGTGTCTGATTTTCTAGACATACTAATCTGTGCGGACTATTTGTTCTCCTAATCTGTGCCTTACGTCATACAGCGGAAAAAGCGCCTTGAAAAACTCATAGCATTGTAATTTTCAAATTGATATTCCAAATATTTCCTTGGTTTCAAATTTGACAGTGATAATGTCAAAAAAAAATGATTTTCTTTTTATATTCGTAAAAAATTCAGGTGTGGGAATGCTTAGAAACTGCTAGTCACGTTCAATGCATATCAACCCATTTTATTTTACATGTAACCTAAAGTTTATTCTCAAAATTTTTCTTTCAAGTTTCTTTTATAGCAACAGTTCGTTTCTTCTTTTCAAAGTCGAATGTTCACTTTCAAGACCTCTTGCCAAATATATATTTTGATTAATAGGATTTAAATGTCTAAGTTTAGGTGCAGTGCACAATGGTGTTTAATTTATATAAACAAGAAGCTATTTAATTTTTGAAAATATAACAGCTTTCATTATGTCAGCACGCACTAGTAATTTCAATGATCACAGCAATAAAAAAATTCGCGCTTACTCAATTTTAGTGGCGATGATTAAACTATGAACAAATAAAATGGAACATAGTGTGTTCCAGGGACGTGCGCGCACTGCTATTAACTAGTTTATCAATTCGTAATGATAGACAAGAGCGGATCTTGAAAATTCTGATGAGGATACTGAAATTTTGAAATTCGATTTTTGCTTTATATTTTTCACGGTAGATTTGATTAAATTTTGGTTCCTCATGCATTTCTCTACACGTTATGATAACAATCTTAGCTATTGATGATGTCTAGTTTAGGCTTCTACTATTGAGTTTGAGTTTCTTCGAATTCATTTAGAAGCGCGTTAAATTGTCTAATGTAGCATATTTTATATTTATATATAGATATGTCTATTTCTGATCGAGTACTAAATCTTAATGTGCTAAAATTATGCATTATTAACAAACATAATATTGAATGGAGGCATATTTTAGTTTAGCAGGTACAATAATCCGGCATCATCGCGACTTTAATGGTGTCGAATTATCTATTATCCACATGGACGTGACACTACATTAAATTCAATTAAATATTAGAAATCACTATTGCCGAAGCTTGTGCCAGATTATTGAAGTTTCCGGATTATTGATTATCGAATTAGTGATGGGCAACTGTATAACATAATAACAAAGATTAAATCAATTTGATCCCAGTCTCAGTTGAACTTGAAAAGTTAAGGAGGTGATACACGATCAAACTTGTGTGTTAAACTCAATTACAAAATTGCTCGGTATTCAAATCTACGATAAGTATCGCGTCTTCCAACTTGTCGTACAACTTGATTTCAGCGATCTAATCGCTTTTGATTTTCTTCATCTAACTTGTGTGTTTGCAAGGTAATTAAGTTTGACAGTGTATCACACCTTTAAACAAGTGTGCGACAATTTTTCTCACTATCACGCATTTATTTGTTTACATAAAGCAAGCGGTATAGTATATCGCTGTTGCATTCTAAAAATTAGATGCGTTTTACTGAAATGAAAAAAAAATACTATAATAAATGAATTTATTAACATATTTACAAAATTATTGTTGATGAGATCAAATGTTCCTTTTTGAGTGATGTCTGACATCAATGAATCTGTACCTCACTGTGTACATGAAGCAGTATACAGGGTTTCCCATAAGTCTGATTTTTTTCATGTGCTCATTGAGCAATGAAGATAGTTGAAAATGTAACCAAGTGCAACATACCTCAAAAATTGACACTGACAGTATTGTAAAACGCGGCCAACATTGGCGAGTTTTTATCCCAAATGAGATGCGCAAATATAAGATTCTCAATTGCGAATGCTGCACGCTCTTCTTGGATGAGAGCTTTCAGGATTTGTTCGTGGAAAATCTTTGTTTTCAGTGTACCTCAGAACCATTAGTCCAGAGATTCAAGTCGGAGCTTATCACTTGATCATTTCAAAATTTTCCATTAAGCATTTTTGGTTTTGCAAACATTTTTCATCAATGATTTTATAGCTGAAGATGGAACAGTATCCTTAATCAAATTCTGATTCACATTGTAAGGTTGCAATAAACAAATCGATCTCGTATTTGCTAAAACATAGCATTGCAAATTTCCATTTTCTGCTCGGGGTTCATTTTAGATTCAGAAGAAATATAAATTTGGAATTATCGTCAATTGAAAGCGATAAAAAATTTAATGAAACATTTAAACATACATTCTAGAAATTAAACTAATTGCTTGAATTAATCTTGAAATTGTAGTTTCAGTAGTGATTTCAAAAAAGTCAGAATTATGGGAACCCTGTGTCATGGTAGTTCTGAACAATTTTTCCATCCTCCTTGGGGGCACTGAAGCTCCTTTCACTTATTGCTTTTGTTTCTGCCCCTAGTAATATCAGCTCAGAGATGAAATCGGATCCAACATTTTAAGATCCGGATCCGATCCGAATTTTTAACAAAATTTTAGTTTTCAATTCGGAACGAATCCGAATTTAAATAAGTATTCTAACAATAAATAAACATGGATTTAAAAACTATTTGTTTTTTTAAATGCGAAATTTTAAGGGCTTCAACACTATCTTGAGATAAAAAATATACTTACGAAATAGTGTATGCATATCAACTTATTTGTAAGCTTTCTAATCATCTAGTTCTTAAAATTGTCATCAACTATAATCATAATATATTTATAGAATTTAAATAGTTGAGTTTCTTATAGTATTACCTCCTGTATTAATTTTTTATGTCCAAATTCAAAAACAACCACTTTGCAATGTCACTGTGAGTTGAAGTTGTTTCAAACAAGATAAATTTACTTCGAAATTGCAGCTAAGGCAAATTAAAGAAGAAATCCAAAATTTATATTGCAAGACATTAGAAAAATTTGTTCTAGAATGAATTTAAATCAGTGATAAAAAATTAATGAGATTTATTGATTGAAGTGCATCCCAAATTATATTTAGCATTTTTACATTTTGGTAGTGTTTGCAAAAGTTAAGGTATTTCACTTGCTTCTCTGTGTTCTGTGCTTTTTCTTTGACATACATATTAGAGAGAATCCTTTTCAGAATTCTTTTCTTCCACTTGCAAGTCTTACAAACAAATGTTTTTGGTTGCTTTACTATTTTATCATTATGTGATGGCTAATATGAATCGCATTTTCGGATTTGAGGTATTCGTCACCAATTTTATAAGTTGTTGGAAAGAATAAGGCGGAACCTGTTGTGTGAAAAATGAAATTTAATTACAAAATTTCACTAGATTGAGATTATTAACACACTTAAATAGGGATTCAATGTAAAAATGTGTGTAATTTATAAAATGTACAAATACACAAGTTTTAAAAATTTGTGGATCCGATACAGATCCGAAGTTTCTCAAAATGAAGATCCAATCCGAGACTCGATCCGGTTCCATCTCTGTATCAGGTGTACAAGATTCTACACGTTTGACAGGTATTTCTATTCTGTTAGACTTCTTGCTTTGAGATACTCAACAAGAGACCTGAATTCAGCAAATGGTACGTTATTTACTTTGTACAAAATGACTAGTTGCATTATTATGATATTTTTGTTGATGTCTATATCACCAAATTCTATAACAGAGAAATCACCTCGATCTTCATGAAGTTGTTTTGGTAAAAAATCAACCAGCATTCTCTCTATTTTCTTTTTATATCGTGATTTTTGAACATTTCTCTGGGCCAATAATTCATTATTTTTCAAATAATACCTTGATGTAAACTGGAATATATGCAATACATGTATATTGGTTATTTTGGTGTTTTAAGAATTGAAAAATATGACTACTTTGCCCTAATTATTCTTAAATTGATTCCAAATATTGTTGCTTAAAAATTATCTAACTGTAATTGCTCAACGTAATTCATGAACAATTATTGAATTACAAAATTACATTTTACAAATTGGTTAAGACTATCAGTGGAAGGACACAACTAAATTTGCCTATCTGTTGTGTGACCTGGGACATGTGTTCACTGTTTAATGTCCTTTTTAAGCTGCATCTATTGTGTCCATCTCAATTGCGTGGTTATCACATAGACAAGTGCAAAGTCTGCACCATGTTGAAATTTAAGAACAACACAAAAGGATTAGTTCTTTAAGCATTCCATAAAAACATCTTCATTTAGTAGATGGAAATGCTATTGAGCACTTTTACAACTCTAAGCTAATGTCCCAACCAGGGATTTCGAGTCGAGTTCGAGTTACTCGGGCTGCGTTCGAGTTTTTAAGTTTCGAGTTCGAGTTGGAGTAATGTTTTAAATGAAATTCCGAGTTAAATCGAATTTTCTTCTAATTTCGAGTTTTTTAGGATAAAAAAATTATTTTACAATAAATCTAAGCTAAAAAATAGTTTTTGTGATTGGTAAGAAAATTGATACTTAAAAAATTTAATTTTTACGGTATGTTCGAGTAGATTTTCGAACGAGTTCGAGTTTTAATGATTTCTCTTCCGAGTACTCGAAAACCCTGATCCCAACAGTACTTTCACTTCCATTCAATATATTAAATACCGACATATTCATCTTTGTACATCTAAAATGCAATAAATGTTTAGAACATTTGATTTTTTCGTAATCTCATTTTTTCTGACAATGTAGAATTAAAAAAAAACATTTTCATGCATTGTGCACCAATAGTATTTGAACTAATATTTGTCAAATTTGACTGTTTCTTACCACAAGATATGCAGTAAGGCATGCTTTCTAAATTAGACAGATATTTTAGTTTTGTTTCAAAATGAATTAAAGGAAAATATCAAAATTGTTAAATGAACCAACATTTATTCTCTGTTTTCAGCTACTTATATTCCATGGTTTTGTAGCTTCATAAAAAAGTGAAATAGCACAAATTTGGTTTAATAAATTTTAGCAAATTATATATCCCAGCATTTTAGATAACCCTTTATAAATTTTCAAAATTTTGCATTCTTTTGCGACTAAGCAATTTCATAATGAATGTTAATCATTATGCATATTATTATGATTTACTGATTTTTTTTAGAAAAAACATTTTGGAACTTGAGACGCAATGGCCTGGTTATTTGGATTCAAAATTTCCGCCTAACTGGTGTCATAGTTGAAGATGTTCTAATAGTCACTGTCATGCAGCACAAAGAATTATTAAATAAACACTATGAATGCGAGAACGTTTGGATTAATGCAGATCTACTTTAAAGTGCGGATGTTGCTGCAAGGTATGAAGTCACTTAATGAGGATATATTTCTATTATCAATATTTTTGTGGCATAATCAGCATAAGAAACAAAGAAACTAGATACTTTTGATTATGCTATAGTGTTAATTATTTATCTTTTGTTGCAACTAAGCAAATCAATTATGGCAAGAGTATTTGTCAACAAAAGAGTTTGGCAAAACAGAGCAACTAAAAACGTGTAAGCTAATTAATAACACATTGCAGAAGGAATGTCAAACGAAAGTTCAATGACAGAAATATTTATCTTTACGTTGTATCTGGTTTTATTCTATTATGGAAAGCTAAATGTTGAGGCACACGAGTAGCACTCAGGGACGGCCGCATCGCAATTATCGGCCTTCGGGTGGCAGTCTTCATTCGGCAAACATCAAGTCAGCTTCTGCAATCGCTCTGTCCTGTTTAGGAAAGTGTGCCTTTAAGTTATGTCTATGGATAGGGATTTTTATCCCGTTTGGCTTTCCTACCGAATCGATTCTTGTTCTATAAGTAATGTCATTAAACAGCTGGACTGCTGATCGTAGGCTAACCCCTTTATTTTAGATCCAAATTTGTGTCATTTGTTATACATTATACAACGCAGTATTATCTATGCTACTTATTTAAGACGTGCGGACAATCGATGATCAAATTTCTGCAGGCAGCAATGATTGCTCATATGTATCGGAGGACATGTACTATTATAAATGTAGGGTTATTTATATGTAAGGCAAATAAGAAGCGGCAAGGTTGCATTTATTTCTATTTAATGAGTTATAACAAGAGCAATTGTTGTACAAATCTAATAGCGGTAAGCAGCACTGGGGAGCAGCGCACTTCACTACCAAACCATTATCACTGAGAGGATTCGTGAGTCATAGATAATTGCATAGTAAATGGTGATTGCTGCTGCAAGCCACACCACTCTTGATTACCTGGCTTTGCTTCAGGCTCCGGCCCTTGTAGTTACTTCACCAATCTAAATAGAAGCTTGCTACTCGACTACATAACAGTGTATATCTATCTACATTACATAAGCTGATCTAATAAATCGGATGTCAGAACTGTTAGTTGGAGTCTCACAAATTGGAGAAAGTTGTCTTTTATCTAAAAAAAGTAGTAGAAATAGCTAATTACGGTCGATCTCTAAACTGTTGGGATTCTACATTTTGCATGCTAAAGTAGAAAACAATATAATATATGGATTAGCTTGCTACTCCAATTCATGCTTTGTTAGAATATTAATGCATCTGTAATAAATTTTATTTGCAAACATATTCAGAGTTCTGTAATTATAGATGTTCTTTAGGTTGTTCCACACTGAAAGTGTAGAGAGCAGACTAGTGTTTCGCATTTATTGCCTAATTAAATTCCAAGCCACAATTTAAATTATCTAAAGTTAAATAAATTGCCAATTTAAATTCGGGGGCACTAAATAAGGTTAAATAAATTGCCAATTTAAATTCGGGGGCACTAAATAAATTTTTTGAAAACCTGGTGTTCAACATTTAAATTTCAAATTCAAATGGAACAATACCCGTAAACAGTTAATCGAGCAGCTAACTGCCAAACAGAACTAATCGTGAGATTTAAACCAAGCTTCGGTTGTTTCGCTTCATCAGATAATACAATAGACGCATGACTGACTTGTTTTTACCAGGTTTCATGTTACCTGAAAACGAACTCGAGTTAAATATAAACATAACAGGTTCGACCAAGGCCTACGATAAACACGGCCCGGAAATATGCAGAACTGCAAATAAAAAATCAGGCCATTCCTTAAGAAACTAACTAGTTAATGTTCAAGATATAAATTACTGAAAAATACTGATATACACTACATTAACACAAACAACAAAAATTTAACGAAATCTTTCGTGTATGGATAATCCTGTAGGGAAATCGTTCATCCTAGTACGTATACGCGTCGTAACTAGGCAATTATATCGAGGGTGTAACATGTAAATGTTTTAAAGAAAGGGATAATAGAAATGCACATCTGCTAGTCATTTTCCCTACCGAAGGGTGGAGTAACGATCTCGCCACGAATGGGGGAACATGAATCAGTCATACAGGAATAAGTCCTACATTATTAAATCCTACACTATTATTATTAATGATTTTAATTCTCTGAAATTTATTCATTTTCTATTTGTTTGAATTTTTTGTAATAATTTATTGTTTTTTGATAATTAAATCAATTTTTCCATTGCCGCTCTAAGTTTTTTTTGCGTTTCGCTAAATTCTTAAAATTCGAAAGAGAGCTGTAGTTTGGTAATTACACTAAATTTTTCAACTACTTAGGAATTATACATTAATGTAATGCACGTTCAATGCAAAATAATATACGAGCAATGTATTGGTGTCACGCCTCTAACAGGTCATTGGTGCAATTCAAATGTGTTCGAAAAGCTGTTCAATTTATTTATGCAAATAAGGACTCGACAGGAGTTGAACCTGCATATTACCATCAGAGATAGTAGTGTTCCACACAACACGAATCCGCAAATATTTTAATTAACATTGATTTAGATATCATTTGAATAGTTAAATTCTACTTAAATACGCAATCAGAAAGGAATAAACTATGTATAAATATTAAATAAAGCAGTTGAAATAAAAGGAAAAATTCATAGATTCGCTATGAACCTACAATCGTCCGTACAAATGCACAGCTGTTCTTACCAATATACAAGACAAATCATGTATACATATTTCTACTATGAAAACATTTAATAATTAGTATTTGTTTAAAATAACAAAAAAGCAAATAAACAAAAAATTCAACAATTATTTATACACATGTATTAAAAATTACTGTAAATTGATCTTCACAGATTAGAGCTCGACCTGCACCCCTTTCTTATATAGGTAACGCCTTAATTGCAAAATAATATACGAGCAATGTATTGGTGTCACGCCTCTAACAGGTCATTGGTGCAATTCAAATGTGTTCGAAAAGCTGTTCAATTTATTTATGCAAATAAGGACTCGACAGGAGTTGAACCTGCATATTACCATCAGAGATAGTAGTGTTCCACACAACACGAATCCGCAAATATTTTAATTAACATTGATTTAGATATCATTTGAATAGTTAAATTCTACTTAAATACGCAATCAGAAAGGAATAAACTATGTATAAATATTAAATAAAGCAGTTGAAATAAAAGGAAAAATTCATAGATTCGCTATGAACCTACAATCGTCCGTACAAATGCACAGCTGTTCTTACCAATATACAAGACAAATCATGTATACATATTTCTACTATGAAAACATTTAATAATTAGTATTTGTTTAAAATAACAAAAAAGCAAATAAACAAAAAATTCAACAATTATTTATACACATGTATTAAAAATTACTGTAAATTGATCTTCACAGATTAGAGCTCGACCTGCACCCCTTTCTTATATAGGTAACGCCTTAAATAAATCTCATTATTTGTATGTGTAAAAAATTCTCAAATATATTCAATTTCGATCCCAATCTGCGACCATCAATAATTTCGTATGACATTTTGCTGTCAATTCGTTTTAATTTTGTGCATATTAATGAAGAACTTAATCATGTAGGACTTAATCGTGTAGGAATTAATTGTGTAGGACTTATTCTATGCCGTCCACGAATGGCCTCATTTTCTGTTTCGCGCTCTGCATATTTCCTTACCGGGTTTGTCGTAGGCCTTGGTTCAACACAAAATGACAATTTATTTGCAAATGAAATACACGCCTCGTGGCGTAAAAATATTTTGAAAGTTCAGGTTTGTGAAGGAGTCAATTCACGAAACCGGGACTACTTTCGTAAGCTCGCAGATTAGCGTAAATATGAAAATCATGACGTCATCGGCTGGCGGACAATTGAATTGGTCAATAAATTTTAAAATAAATTTAAATTCCCTACAATTTAAATGTTTGCTGCTTAAATCAATTTAAATTTCAATGCTTCAATTTAAATAGTATTTAAATTGTGCAAATAAATGCGAAACACTGGAGCAGACCTCAAATGAAAACATTGCGATCGGTAAACTATTCAAGATAGACGTTTAAAAAAGTTTTGCAATGGGTGTAAATATACTAATCTAGGAAAAATTGTGCAGAATCGTGGGATCATTGTGGTTTTCCGTCTTCTACTAATCAACTAACTAAGGCAAATGCATTTTTTTTCATTCGAGAAGAGTAGAGGAACGGATACATTCCCATATTGCAACGGCGAAAAACTCAAAATCCGTTTTTAAACTAATTTGTTTGAAATAAATGTTTATTTGTTTTTTTTAAATTGATATATGTGAAAACCATTCCTATAAGAAACAGTTATAATTATTCGAACCAAAAGTTATTCTTGAGAGCTAAGATTGCAAATGTAGAATTTTTGAACGAAAAATCAGTTGAATTTTTGTTATAATTTACAATACAATATTCTTGCAATTTTATATTCCTAATATGAAGGTCTATTGCTAGTATAGGTTGAAATTTATATCACATTGCTAATATCCAATATTTAGAAAAACTTTTTATTTTGAAATAGTTTTGACATTGCGGATGTAAGTTACGAAGTTCAAATTTGCCAAAATAAAGTTTTGAATTTAGTACTAATACAATTTACTCATCAAACTAATGCGTATTTGTATTTTCTTAACCCTATTTCCACTAGTGTTAATTTTTCCTAACAAACCAATTTGTCAACATTTGTGAACAATTTTATCCAAGCCTGTCAAAAATATTGAAAGGTTCTTATATGAACACCACTATGGAGTAGGGCCCAGTTATTCAATGATGAAGATTAAATTTTTCTAAATGAGAAGTCCGATTTTTTTAAAATTATTCAAATTATGTCCCTAAATAGTGTTCAGATAATGAGGCGGTCTAATGTCCATGGGAACAACACCTACTCTGAAATATTTTGTTTTCTTAGAAAATCTGCGTGAGCCTCGTCCAGGCCCGTCGTGCGCAAAGTCATAGGTTGTTGCGCTGTAACGAAGTTAAGTCGACAATTCTCTATCTTTTGGTGTGTTTAGATTTTAAATATCTTCGTTAGTTTGTGAGTTATAGGCGTGTAAATATATTCTATTAGTCATCACAAGTTTTCAAAAATTCTTAGTGGAAATAGGGTTAAAATAACTATTCAAATATACTTTAGAATACAAATTTATAAAAAAAGTTTTTTTTTCAAATTCTACGCAACATTAATTTTTTTTGTAAATATCTTAAATTAATACTTCTGTCAATTTGTAGATTATGGAGAGTTTTTTGAACAATATTCTAGAATAATATATTTAGTGGAGTAAATCAAATTAATTTTCTATACTCTGAATTTTTTTAGAGAATTCATAGTTTTCTAAGCTTTCTGTTTATTAAGGTGTTTAAAATGTCTTATAATACAGGGCTACAAAAAGAAACTGTAGCATCTATGAAAATTGCAATCGCTGAATTTATATCTAAAACACCTCCACAATTTGACAACGGACATTTAATATTTTTTAAAATGTTTTAGACGCCTAAAGGGTTTTTCTGAGTATAAAACATTTATTTGCATACCTTAAAGCGAAGTATTATTGTAATTAATTTTAAAATAAGTCTGAAAATTTCCGATTAATAAACCTTATTAAGCGTAGTGTTTTATGGTAAAATGCTGCCGTATCGGCCTTACCTTTGTTCAGAACATAAATGACATTGATGTTCAAGTCATAATTCAATTGTATATATTACATTGACAACAGATGCATTTACAATATCGAGATGAATAACATATGTATAAAAAAAACTCAATATTTATTAAACGCATAGCATGGAGAAGACTAAATCCATAACTTTTTGACCCAATAACACTCCAGAGAATATGGAACTCTTGGAATTTACCTTTGATTCAGAAACAGTTTAACAAACTCACGAACAGAACATCTATAAATTGTACCAGTGGCGGTGCCAATTTTCATAATCAAATGCAAGGTAGTGGCACATGAGGCGAACCAACTGCCGCCAACAATCCAGTGCACAATGATTACCGCTTCATAACAAATCTTAAATATTTATGCAGCGAGTGTATCAGGTTAAGCAATTATTCCATTTTTACTACCGCGAAAAAAATCGCCCGCAAAAATTTTACGCTGGATCTGCTCCTGATTTTATGAAAATATCCTAAATTAAGTTTGATTTTGTATAGACATTTACATGGCTATTACAAATGATTGTGTATATATTATATGTATGTACACAGGGAGCATTGTAATATTCAAAATAATACGACGTGTGAAACAGGAGCACAACTAGTGATTTTGCTAAAAGTGACTGAACTTCAACTGTCTAAAATGCTTTTTAAAATGAACTTTTTCACTTATTTAAAGTGTGTTTGAAATCATACTAAGCTAAAAATAATAACGAATTATATTAGAGTTATAAGGATAGTAGGATATTATTGTCGTGGATGGCAAACTGGGAAGGTTTCTATTTCAAAATCAGTGCTAATCTTTTAATAATTTATCTTAGTTATAGTTAAGTAAAAATAATCTCAGTGAATTTTTTACTTGCTACAAAACATTTTTGCTACTATACTAAAAACTGCCTCTGCCACCATCTCTATATAAGCCCTCATGCAAGCCCAGCAGCAATTTCCATCTCTTGAGGAATATGCGGAATGAATTACAGGCAATTGGCTGTCGTGCAGGAGACTGTTCATCATAATTTTGAATGGTGGATTCAATTGATCTTCGCACATTGTGTCGACAAGAGTCATACTCAATTGACTGAAACACTGACGGGTCGCAACTAATCGCAGTTGTTGACAAAGATTTCATTTGCGCCGTGCCGTCTTTGGCCACTGCTTTGAGTAAGACATTCAAGTATTTGCAATTAGTCTTCGATTCTACTCTCAACTTGCTAGTCCTTAGCTAATGTAATTTCATGGATATGGCTACTCTTGTCCTTGGATATCTACTTGAAATTTTGTTCTGAACTCATCAGGTTAGTGTAAATACTGTTGGTATTTTATTAATGAGCATACATTTATCTGCACAGTTCAAACATGATCTTACGGTTCGTATTAGTGTTGCGAGCTGTAACTGAATCAATTCTAGCTGAGATTTGTAAAAAATATTCAATTGAACTGAAACTAATATTGACCATTTCTCTTGCCTTAGACAAAAATTTAAATCGGAAAATCAATTTATAGTGTTGATAGATTGCATTTATTCAATTCAAATACTAGTTATTCTTCATTTGTATAATGAGTTACTGCATGTATAGATTTTAGTATTGGGAATTATTTAGTGATGTATTGCTAGGTAGTATGCAATTCAGGTTTGCACCTTGCTTGAAATGCAACACCAGTAGATCCAATGACACATATCTATGAAGAAGAAGGGGGCAGCCTGGACGTAAGTGTGGTGTTTTTCTCATTGTCTTCTGGCAGTTGTCACTGTTCCTGCTTTTCACTTTAATAGCAATTTCAGTTATATTTCTTATCTCAAATTATTCAAATTTATAAACTCGTTGGATCTTCATTTTTAAGATATTTAATAACTCTTGGATAAGCGATATTTTTGTTCAGGTGATTGAAAACCAAGTTGGTGCACATTGTAAAATGTACATCAGGGGTGTGACTATTTTGATGAGTTTTTGCATATTATAAGCGAAAATAATAATAATAATGAAAGATCTTCAAAAAAAAGTTCATGCCTTAGTCCAAACATAAAAACTTGTTGGGGAGATCAGTGTACTTTGAAGCAGTTTCTTAAAAATCCTTGTATGTGAAGCTAAAAAAATATTTGGCCTGTTTGAATGTGGGAAACAAAGATTGGTCTTTTACAAGATTACGATGATAAAACAAAAAAAATGTATTATTCTCTGGTTTTTGCATTTGAGGATAAAGACTATTTTGGTGTTCCAATCTGCCCAAGCTGCTATGTTTGGTTGTAACAAGCTATTTTTGTTTTATGAAAGACATAAATTAATATTTAAATATAGATAAAGTATGTAGAAAATACTATAAGAAATATAAAGTAAAATTAATTAAAATGATGCATAGATAATCATGAGCAAAATTTCACAGCCCAGAGAATTCTTCATATGCCCAATGGTAGCAAGTTCTTGCTTGATACTCAAAACTTGCGCAAATGCTTAGGTTATATATTTAAGTTTAAGAATCATTAAAAATATATAGGAACTATTGTGAAAATGGGCTTGGTTCGAATGCATTCCAGCCTGCCTCATGCACATCCTTTCCAACCAACCCCACACAAAATTAATCAATTAATACTTTGAAATATTTTTTATATCAACCATTAAAGTTAAAAAAAACTATGCGAGTAGATGTTTTCCCAGACTGCTGATGCTAGCACCAAAATGCTAGTCCATGCTCAATATCAAGGGTATCATTTTTTCCTGAATTTTGATACAAAACCTTTAGATTTGCCTGTATTTGTATTTTTGGAATGGATACAATAACAACAATGGAATTCTTAGGACATACTTTTCAAAAATAGCAGCTATTTCATCTAAATTGTGTCTATGCTCTCTGGTTTTCTAAGATTAATACCTTTCACCGTGCTTCCGTGTGCTCAAAACGATAAATTTATTAACCATTGACATTGATTGCGCATTTTTCTGATTTAAGTTGCCTCTTAAATTGCTTTTGAGATGACGGCTTCTTGTACACCAGGACAACTTGGAGTTGCAATATTTATTCTTTGGTCATTGAATATTTTCCATACCTTTGCATATTTCTTTATACCTAAGCTGGACTTGCCAATTATAGTGAAAACAGCACTTGGTCTTTCCCCATTAATGCTGTATGTGATTTAATACCAGATAATTAACGTATAACTATATACATATAAATATAATCAATATTGAATTAAATGTGAGATCATAACATGTATTCATATTGTAAATAGAAATCGTATTTTAAAAGAAAGCATGATGTTTTTCTTGTAAAATCACAACCTTTATATTTTGTGAAGTTTATGTCCAAACTGCAAATTCCATGCTGATATAAACATTTTGAATAAAATTAAATAGTCACACTCCTACTGTGTTTGTACCCGATACTTTTTCCTAAATTTGACCTGACTGCACCAAAACAAACAAAAATATGTGTTTTCACACTCTAGCCAGTAGTGAGAAAAATGCCCGCTTTGCTATGCATTGGTTGTTAGGTTAAAAAAAGTTACATGTAACACACTATTCAATTATTTAACATAGCGTTAAATCCAGCAATTAATGTTTTAATAATTGACCCGACATTACCCCATTTAAAGAAAAAACCATCGTCCAACCCGACACAGACCCAACCCTACCTGTTTTCACCTCGATCGATATGCATTTCTTCCAGTGACCATAGTATTATCTATTATAAAAAAACATTTAACTTCTAATTTATATAGATCCGATTATTAAAACAAAGTCATAATTGAAAGTATGCAAAAGTTTATCAATGTATTTAAACATTTCGTCATTTGTTGTTTTAGGCGCCAAGATTGTTTACATGCACTTAAATGAGTCATGGCCAACTTAATATATTAAGTTAGTCATTAATAGGGCAACCCAAAGGGCGATAGGAGCGACATGGGCGAAAAGGGCCGAATCTCAAAATAGGGGCACATGTCGGTGGATGGGGGCGGAAAGGGGCGAGAAACATGCATTTTCAAAATATTTGCTCTCATTTACACTAGATAGAGTGCAGCGTTGCGCCATATTGCTATTGCGTGTTGGTGAAACGTGCTTTTATTGGCTTAAAGCAAACATCAAACGCAATGCGGTGCGAATATTAATTGGCGCATTTAACCATATATATAGTTAATGACCACCGAGAATCAATAAAACATAAACGTCTTATTCCTACTTTACCAGCGTTACAGTTTACAACGGCAGATGACCGCCTCAAACGGTATGTTCGAGCTTTTTTAAAAGCAGACATTCCCTTATATAAATTGAGAAATGATGCTCTTAGAGCCGCATTTGCCAGTGATGGTGTCGAGCTCCCTTCTGAATCATCTTGTCGCAGGGCTGTGAAACAAATACACGACGAGGACATCGGAAAAATTCGAAATTTGCTGAGCGGAAAAGACATTTGCATTATGTGTGACGAAAGCGAAATCAATGGCGTGAAGTTTTGTCACGTTCTTGTTGGTGAAGTTGGGACCAAACTATTTTTAATTACCTCTACTCCAGACGACAAAATAAATGCAGAGCGTGTTTGTCAGGACGTTTACGATGCTGTTAAAATTCTTGATTTGGATAAAAATCAAATTATTCAATTTTCAAGTGATTCTGCTAATTATATGATATCGGCGTTTTCTCATTTGAAGAAGTTTTATCCTAATATACACCATACGCCATGTCTTGCCCATTTGTTACATAATGTCGCGGAGTTAGTGCGAGCGAAGTTTCCCCATGTTGATGAACTGATATCGCGGGCCAAACTGGCAACCGTCAAGAACAGGAGACGACGCGATCAATTCAGGGAAAAGCAGATTGCCGTCCCTCCTAGTGTTATTGTAACACGATGGGGATCTTGGTTACAAGCTGCAGAATATTATGAGGAGCATTTTCATGAAATATCCGAAATTATGAAACTTGGGACTCTTCAAATTTGCTTGCAAAAAGATCTCAAAATGCAATTCGAAACCCTAGTCAAACATTGAATCTTATTGAAGTTATGCGATACATGCAAATAGTGAAAACAATCGAAAAAACAGAGGGTGAAAATACAACTATCGAAGAGGTAATTAGAGAAATTCATGCTCTTGTGCAATCTTTGGATACAGATGACGAAATTCGAAAATATCTGGAAGACCGTCTTTCAAGAATGAGCGATATCAAAAAAATATTGGAAAGCTCGTCACATCTTAACCCTGCAAAAATATTCAAGCTGAAGAATGCTACGCCGATTTCAGCTCAGGTGGAAAGAACTTTCAGTAAATTGGGCAAGCTCCTCGCGAAGGATAGAAATTTTTGCCCGGATAACGTCAAATTCTATATTTGTTGTTTTTGTAACACTCATCTGGAATAAATTGTTGACGTTGAACACTTTTTTATGTGGGCGGATCAAAAAGGGCGGCGGGATATGGGCGGAATTCGGGGATTCAAAAGGGCGGAGTTGGGTTGCCCTAGTCATGAATGAGCATAGACATTTGTTTCCTTATTAATTATTTTGAAAAGTTAATATTTTATAAGAAATAATTTTCTTTAGTTCAATTAGAATAAATTCCACTTACTCTACAAGGGGATTTTTCCAGTAAGTGGCAATTTGAGTGGCCGTTCCGAACACTTATTAAATTCTTAAAAAAAATCATTCCCTAAAATATTTTTTACTTAACAAACTCCCCTCCCTCCCTTAAACACTAAGTTCAAGGTTAATTTTAAAACAGTAGATATCAATGAGGAATAAATTTTTATGAATATGCAATGAGGAAGATGCAGGTTCGGCCCAATCCAGCCCAGGTCTTTTGTTACTACTCCGTACTAAAAAAGAGTTAAAGGTCTTGCCCCTATCCGTTTTAGACTATTTTGACAGCGCGTTATTAGCCCGACCGTTTTTCATTGCTCCTACACAAACATAAGTTTATATCCGGCATATTATTCTATGGGCTGAAATTTTGACAATTACTGTACAATGTCGCGTCAATAATTTTCGTCCAATATCTATGCAACACTAATTTTATTTGCATATTTCTTTTGATATACTTTGTGTTTTCATCACACTTCTGTTTTAGGTTATTACGACAAGGCTACAAAAAACTTATATAGGTTAGTAAGGTAAATAACAATTTTGCTCTTTACTTCGATCAGTAGCGTCACTGAGGGAGTACGGAGGATGCTGCCCCCAAATGGCAATAAAATTTTTAATTCTCCGAAAATTCGGGGTACATAATTAGAAAATTATCTTTAATAATCAATTTTAGAAAACTTTAAAGGCCCAATAGTTATGCGGGTACAAAATATTCAGTAAATAGTATCTAGTAGTGCTGAATCCGGTCCGGTTAATCCAGTCAGGTTAAAATCGGTTAAGCCGGTCCGGTTAATCTGCAAGAGCCAATTAATCAGGTTAAAATCCGGTTAAAAAATTCAAATTTTCTTGATTACAATGATTGCAGTATTACAAAACAATATGAATTTTTCAAAGGGTGCAAGATTCCTGTTTGTTGTCACTCAGTCCTAATCTACATTTCGCGATTCAAATTTAAGAGAAAATGATCGTCGAGTCCAACAATTAGATAAAATTGTTCAAAAAGTTCTAAATTTCATATTCTATTCCATTTTCTGTAACTGCAAATATTTGTATGTATCTTTGTATATTTTTGAAGCTATTCAGATAAATGATCAGTTTTTGGAATATTTACATCAATGATTTGTCTGATTTAACAAAATGTGACGTTATACAATATGCAGATGATACAATGTTATTAAATTATAATAAGTGTCACGAAAATCCATTCAAACAATTGTACTTATCTTGCTCAATATTTTAATTCTTTTAAACTAAGGATGAATCCCTTCAAAACCAATTCTGCATTAAGTTGAAATCTGCACAATATAAACTTAATTTCAATCGCGTTCATGTAAACAAATTGAGTCATTTAAATACATTCTAATTATGTTTTACTGACATCTAAATTTTGAAAAGCAACTAAATCATATCAGAAAAATTGCCATATCGATTAAGGCAATTAACTAAATATATGAAAAGCTTCGAAAAAAGCAAAAATTCAATTAATTGAGACTGTAGTATTAAGTCATTTAAACTATGTCAATATACTCTACATAAATATAAACCTAAAGTTCCTCAGAAAATGTCAGGTACAACTAAATTGGGCTATCAAAGTAGCATGTTAAAAATCATAGCTTTAATAAAAATAATGAATACAGAAAAATCTCAAAGTTATTTCTACATCCACAAAGGTATATCTATATAACTGTCTTAACGTCTTTCTTCAAAGTAATTAACAATAGCTTCCCATACAACAAAAATGCTTTCTTCATGCAGAATTGATCAATAATCACAACAAAAAAACTAATATAATTGACCCAATTAGGTATAAGAAGCGAATAATGAAAAACTCATTTTTAAACACAACTATAAATATAAGGGATGAATTACCAAAATACATCAAAAAAATAAATAGATTAAAAAACTTTAAGATTGATTTAAAAATTTCTTTTACAAGTATAAAATAAACAGACTGAAATATCGTGTTTATTAATTTTACAATCTTGATTACTCTATTAATAGAAACTAATCCCAAACCTTATTCTACCACGAAAAAGGAAGACATTAAATCTTAAATAGATTTGACAGCTAATAGACAAGGTACTCCACACTCATGGGATGCATTATTTCAAATTATGTGAGTAACTATAACTGAATGAAGTGAGTGCTCTCTTTCTGATTATTGCATTGTAACAAGCGGATCATCAAAAAAGATCAGTGTTTACTTAAAATGTAAATTGAAACAATCATGGCACAATAATTTCATACATGCGGATATAGATCTAAAGTTAGAAAAGTTAGAAAATAATAATGATGAGAATAACTTTGTCGTTGCGCACACATTTAATGATATAATCTAAACATGAGAGAATATGATGAGTATATACACTTCCAAACTAAACCAACAAATAGTGAAGGAAATTTTTCCTTTAGATGTGTCACTAAAATATATTTAAAGCAATATATAAACTAAAAACTAATGTATCCACTGCTCAATTTAGCCTTCTATCTAATGCATAAAGTAATGCACTAAGGAAATCATTGACCATTAATTAGTATTATAAAAACTTGTATTAGACCTTTCAAAAGGCTTTGACTCAATGAAACTAGAAAACATTGGCATCATTAGAGATTTTATTTAAAATTTCTTCACATGCGTTAAAATCGACACCTTTTCTAACAGGAGTTTGATATATAAAATTGTTTTAGAAAACTTTGCTTGGTCTTCTTTTAATATTTTCAAAAACACATTATATATTTTTTTGAAACCAAGATATTTGCCAGACATCAAGATGAAGTAATTTAAATATTGACAGTATTTTCAGAAAATATTTACAACTTACTTAATCACCAAAGAAGACTACACATATATAGATATTAAATCCACCACCACTTAAAATTTAAAAATTAGTTGTTATAGCAAAATCTTGGAAACATAGAAGCAATAAAATTTTTAAAAAACGAACTATTTTTCCATTGTATATAGATTGTGGGCAATATTCACAAAATTATTTTTTATATTATTCCTTATTCTTTGTATGAATGGTACATATAAAACTATTTAGGAATTTTCTATATTACATTATATTTAATTCACACTCATGATGATCACATAAGTAGTTAAGATGGGCAGAAGGACGTCCCAATGGGACACCCTGAAGTTCTCGTAACACCTGTGGCTATTTGCCATATGGAAATGAGACAATTCTATTGGACCCGTCAATTTTTTGCCATTGTAACTCCTACTTTTCGCTAACCCAGAACCTTCACATCTAAACACCTCAATGTTCTAATAATTATAAATACTTTGTTAATATTTATATCTCATTCGTGATTTTTATTTATAAAAATGTTGAAAATGCAGATGAATAAATTATGCTAAGATCGAACAAAGAAAAAGCTATATATTGATAACCAAGAAATAATGGAACAACCAAGAATAAAATATTTGGGAGTGTTAGTAGACAATCAACTAAAATTCGAAGAACATGTGAATTCATTAATTCAAAAAATAGCTGTTAATATCAAATTCATTAAAAAATCCGTATGTATTGCCAAGAAAATGAACGACAATGTTGCTTAAACCTCTAGTTGTTTCAAAATATACATAATCTTGTTACTTATTAACAAACCTAAAAAGAATTTAAGGAAGACTTTCAAATTGATGGACAGAATTATCAATAGTAATAACAATGCGATTAAAAGACGAATGGCAAAAGATTATATACTCTTATATTCAAATGAAATCATGCAGCAGAAGATATTAGAAATATTTTATAAAATAACATCTCCTTAAAACACAATATTAGATGTAGTACGTATCGATGTAAAAAATTTAAAGTATAATTATGAAAAACTCATTTTTAATACTGCAGTAAAATTATGGAATAACTTGGATAAAGATTGCAGATCAGAAATGAAAAGAAAGTCATTACCCATTTCAAAACTGTTTCGACAAGAAATTATATTACCAATTTGAGTAATTAACAGCAGCTAGCAAAAGAACTAAACTAATATTGGATACGAAATATAGTTTATAAAAAACTTAATTGATTAAGCAAGCCAAAAAGAATGCAATACAATTGGAGGGTAAATTGAATGACCAACCTTTTACAAGATCATCAATATAAAAAATATACCCAATTGAAGTCAATTTCAAGCCTTTTAACTCTTTAGTATTGAAATTGTTCAGAAATTAATTACGACAAATGAAAATGACAATGACTTTTCAGGATAATGTAAGGTACATTAGACATCAAAATACAAAGCTAACATTCTTTTCAAAACAGAAATACCAAATATATTTTTCAAAAATCCAACATCAAAAATTAAATGTAAACAATTTACATTACAATGACAAAAATGCATAATTATACAAAAGAACTACTTCGTTTTCTTAGTGTCTTTCTTTTTCTTGCTTCCCGCAGAATTACTGCTTGAAGTATCGACTTCTGGCTGCCACTTTAATCCATTTTTTCTGAACCATGGATAAGGAGGCAAAGTTAGCTAAATGATAATTGAAATAAAATCGGAATTTGAATAATAAATTCAGTAAATACAATGGTTAGTTGCAAGCAATAGTGCAAGTGAAAAATTGCGTTGCAAAAATACATTAATTGTAAATAAAATGTAGACTGATAGTATTATTATGGCTCATTAATACACATTATTATGAGAGTACCATTGATTCTTAAAGTGCATTTTCGATATAATAACAATCATCAATGATTTATATTCTCAACCAGACTTGTCAATGAGCCGAGCTGAGCTTGAGCAGAGTATTGGATATACAACGAGCCGTTTTTAAGAAACCAAATTTATAGTGCTGCTTGTTAATTTGATTATGCAGATTTTTCTTATTTTTTCATTCAATATTCCTACTTATAATCGTATTTTAGAAATAACAGAAAGAGCAATTGAAAAAATTCTGAGAGCACAATATTTTTAAAAAAAATACCGGGCTGAAACGAGCCTCATTGAAAGATTTTCTGTGGCGAGCCGAGCAGAGCCGAACTTACTCAAAATTTAAACGAGCCGAGCTTAGAAATTCTCAACTCATGCCTAAACTAGAAATCGACGGTATACCATAAGAAAACTGATACCTATTTTTACCAAAACGGATACAGAACCAATCTTTTGAAAAATACCACTACAATCCTGCTAACGAATACATGTGGGTGCATAAGTTTGTATATAGTATATAAAACGAAAAAATCTTGGTTACTATAAATAAGTACTTGTCTTTGCATTAAGAATAAAATTCGACTTTCCATAAAGATTGATACGAAAAACGTTGTTTTTGATATTGTAATATACCAGGCTTGTAAAAATATATCTAAATAAATATTTTTGGAAAATTATTTTCTTTGGACGATAAAAGTAAATAATGTTTAATATTATAAAGGATATTTAAGCAGAATCATTTATTTTTGTAAAATGGTTAACAGTCGCAAGATTCCAATTTTGGTGATTTAGAAATAGGAAAAGCAGTTGGTCACAAGTAAAGCTCACTTTTGATTAACGTACAAAGTACGTTTAGCACGGATAAAAAGCCTCTCAACAACGTTCAAGGTTCCTGAAATCCAGTCAATTGACACAGAAAACCTTCATGGGTGATCAACTGATGGAATCCAGAATGGTTGTTTGTTGCTGCCATTTATTAGGTTCTTAATCACAAAATTTCGATTCTCAATGAGCGTAGCTCGAACATTCCAAATTCAAATTATGCGCAATGCGTCAAAGAACCTTCATCGTTTGGTAGAACAAAGAGCAAATTATTAAGAAACTGATGTTTTACTCTTGTAAATTCATGGAGAAAGAGACAAGGCTGGCTCCTAATTCCTACATTTGAAGATTTTCAGCAGGTGAAACCAAAATTGAAATACCTTTGAAATCTAGTTTAAACTTAAACACACGTATGCAGGAGGCTCCTATCAAAAATATAATATAGATTTAGGTAGTAGTGCGGCAATTTCGCCATTCTACTGTCAGGTCATCATCTGCCTATGCCTGAAATACAAAATATTAAAGTGACAATTTATTTCTATTAAGATTTGTTCGTAAATATATGCATTTGCTATGAATAGTCTGAACATAAAACAAAATTGTGATGAATCAAAATTTAAATTCCACCTCGATGTGCCTCCCCATGGCAAAATTTCGCAATGGAAAATGGTTGAATCTAATACAGTATTACAATTATAAATATTTACTTTGAGTGAAGTTTCTCCAAATCAAGAAATATTCATTTTAATATTTGTTTTCAACTCATTAAAAAAGGTTTAACAATAACGTGCCGTGACAATGTTTGCATTTATATGTTTCAGTCTCCTTTGAATTATTGATTTGTGAAAATCTCATTGCGGATCTATACATTAATTGATACATTAAAAATATTACTTACCAAAGCGGAAATGAAGAAAGCAAATAATACGAAATACACCGTAACTGCAAATTGTTGAAGCATATAACCCCAAATAAATCCAAAAAACTAAATTACCGTTTAATATTATGAGTTATGTGAAATTACAACATGAAGAATGAAATCCATTCCGATAATATTTAATTTTAAGTTAGATTTAGCCTGATAAATATTTACTTCGATTTTATAATTTCAGAATAAAAAACAGCAAGGTTGAAATAATTACCAAATTTAAAATAAAAAAAGTTATATGGCTATTTTTAGGGAACTACCATGCTAGTTTCGCACCTACACACAATAAAAAGCATAAAAATTATTATATAGAATTTTTGTTATTTATACCAAACTCTCCTGAAATATACAAATCAGCAGTTTGTTGAAATATTTGGTTACCATAGTACAAAACGCCTCTATCTATTTTTATAATATAATAAATATATATAATGATACTTTACGTATAAAATTAGTGAAGAAATCTACTGTTTGATATTTTTATACAATATTAACGTGTTTTATATTGTGGAAAAATATAGGAGAAATCCTAAATAAACTAAATAGTTGCCATAAGAGAAAGAAAATTATAGTTCATAGCTAATAATTTACTTACTCCAAAAACACTGCAAATAATTTGGAATAGCTTTTCTGCACGTTTTTGTCCAATAAAATCCTAAAAAATAATTACACAAAGAATAATAGATAAAACATACCATGTGTAAGTCAAATCTTTCTACTAAAGAACTATAGAAGTCAGACATATCTAAATCACATTAAATTTGATTATATTTCAGCCCAATTTATTAGTAAAATTAGTAAATTAGTAAAACATTCATTAAATGTCCAAAATATTTAAAGGAAAATCACATGTAAATTAAATTCATGCTTCAACATTTTGTTATCTATAAAGCTAATGCATTATTGAGGGTATTAATTTTCCATTATCCGTAATTGCGCCACATGTTGAAAAAAGGCTACTGAATTTATATATAATTAACTTAAAACAGTAAAACTCATTTCTTCAGATGCATACACACACACACCGACACAGAAACTTTTCAACTTTTTTGGTCGATAAGCAGCTAGGCTACCAAAATGGGCAGATAGTAAATCAAGCCATACGTCAGAAATCAACAATCATTTTGGCTACCAATCGCAATTTGTACAACAAATGAAAGATTTGTAGCTACACATTATTGGATATATATATATATACATATACGAGGGGAGTTCAAAAAATACGCGGAATTCTTCAAGTACATGAAAACTTACTAGTTTAAACCTATTTAACCTTGTTGCAGTGAAATACTGTTAGCTCTACTGTATTGTACTCGCTTGCATTCATTCTGCGACTAGCAAGGACGGCGGACGGTTCTTGTGAATAATTGGTGAATTTCGTCCCATGGAACGAAAAGATTTTGAAATAAGAACCAACATCAAGTTTCTCGTAAGACTTGGTTGGAAAGGAACGGACATCATTCAAGCTTTGGAGACAGTTTACGGAGACCATGCTCCCAAGAAAACTTGTGTCTACAAATGGATTGGAAGATTTAAAGAAGGCAGGGAAGCTGTTGAAGATGAAGAAGGCCGTGGAAGACCAACAACCTCAAGAAATGATGAAAATGTTGATTCTGTTAGGAGCCTGGTTGAAGAAGATTGACAGTGGATGAGATAGCTCAGACTCTGGAGATATCAGTTGGTTCAGCTCATTCAATTTTACATGAAGATTTAGGCCTGAGCAAGCTTTCGGCTAGATGGGTCCCAAAAGCGTTGCGCCCTGACCAACTGAATCTCAGACGTGAACTCTCAACAGTGATTTTGACGAAAATTGAAGCAAATGAAGACTCGTTTTTCGGACGAATTCTTACTGGGGATGAAACATGGGTTTACCAGTATGATCCTGAAACCAAACAACAGTCCAAACAGTGGCTTCCTCGTGGTTCAGCAGGTCCAATCAAATTCAAGTCTGAGAGGTCTGTGAACAAGGTGATGGCTACTGTTTTCTGGGACCAGGAAGGCGTTGTTCTAGTTGATTTCTTACAAGGTCGGAAAACTGTCACGGCATCGTATTACGTTGACGTTTTGAAAAAGCTAAGGACACAAGTCGCTAAGAAACGCCCAGGAAAGTTTCATCGTGGAATCCTCTTCCATCATGACAATACTCCGGCTCATTCTGCAAGGATTACGAAGGAAATTTTGAGGGAATTCCGATGGGAATTGTTGCCCCACCCCCCTTACAGCCCTGATCTAGCTCCATCTGACTTTTTCCTATTCCCAAAACTTAAAGAACACCTGAAAGGAGTCCGTTTTAACACCACTGATGAAGCAAAACATGCAGCAAGAACTTGGCTTCAAAATCAGCCTGTAGATTTTTTCAAGAATGGCATAATGGGATGGAAACACCGCTTACAGAAGTGCATCGATCGCGACGGCAGTTATGTTGAGAAATAAGTTCATTGTACATATAAACTAGTAAAAAATTGAACAATTCCGCGTATTTTTTGAATTCCCCTCGTGTATATATATATATATATATATATATATATATATATATATATATATATATATATATATATATATACATATATACTATCAACAAAATTATATGCATACCTTTGAAGAATGCAATCATTTTTACAAGATACATTTAAAAACAGGATGAATGAACATGTAAGAGGGCATTTCGGAAGTGAAATATATTTGCATAAGCACCAAGCAATCAAAGATATTTTCTAAATACTACTCAGAACCAAGAAAATTAAATTTGCTTTTATAAAATACAAGAGGAAAAAGCTAATTAACATTAAGCAAAGCCATGACAATTTATTGAACACATTTTCAGTGTCCCACTATTTAAAGTAAATTTAGTACAAAATTGCATCCTCACATAATTGTACTGAAGATGGTATATAAATCGAAACATTATATATATATATATATATATATATATATTTAGCGCTATTGGTAGAAAATTTAGATATATCCCACTCTCAGAAAATTTATAGATATATAATAAAGGACTTTATTAGCCGCTGAAGGCAACCACTACGAAATATAAAAACAAGTCGAGTTTTACGGCAGCGAGGACAATCACAGGAGCAAATGGAAGAGTAGGCGAAGTACGAGAATGGCTCAGTAAAGAGGAAAGCCATCAAAGACTTCTTGAAGCTTGACGGCAGAGAAAATTATAATTTGGAAACGACTTACATATAGCAACAAAAAGCAAAACTTACGGCGAGCATTTTTTTGATTTTCGACTATAACTCCGCTTTAACACACCTATCATGCCCAAACGCTATTTTCATGCACATTTAAGTTAGTGTTTACATAAGTGTGTTGCTACCAAATAAATACTGTTTTCAAGTTTATAACAACAGCATAATCTAATAATATCAAATGTTTTTTCAAATAGAATGAATTTACTCCATTAAAGCTTAAAAAATATTTTAAACCGTGCACATTGTATAGAGCAATAGGTTGTGTATAGTGGTGCACAGTGGTATTCTATGCTATTCACCCTTGAAGGTCCAATTCAGCAAGTCGATGTGAAACCGTTTGTCTGTAAACTTCCTCAAAATGATGCTGTCCGTTGCCACTCATTTAAGAGCCTGCCACACATCATAGAAATTGCTGAAATACGCTGACTTAGCCTTTTGATATTTGATGATTCAAAACCAAAGTTCTGATTGAAACTCCTGGCAATTCAAAAATCGATATTCGCTGTGCTTATGTTAAGTGTGATATTACTAGATAAAATGGGTGTGCAAAGCTTTGATAAGAACACAAAAAACACACTTTCACGTAAAGTTACAGTGACACTGACATAAATACAGTTTGTAATTCAAATAAACAACAAATCACTACGCATTTCATTTGAGACGTGTATTTAGTATCCTGAAAGATGCTAAGCATTAATGTGGGACTACAGTCCCCCCTCCATGAGCAACAAAATAGGGTGAACTTATTAGGAATATTTGTTCTCCCTAGTAAAATAAATTTGAAAATTTTAGCAAAGAAAATTCCAATCTTTTCAGATTTCATTTGTAAATTGATTCCAAGGTTTCGCAATTATTTGCTAAATATTTGAGAAACTTTCCAAATTTATGTCAAATGAATTTACACATTTCTAAGAATATATCTAACATTTACATATTCAACCATAACTATTTAATAAATTATAGAAGCAGTTGAAGAAACTGCTTCCACCTTATAAATAGAGAAGTATACCATTCGTAAACAAATCAATACTGTTTCAGTGTTAAGAAACATTATTTACTTTCATCAATACATCAATTTGGATATTTCTCAAATACTACATAATCAAAGGGTTCAATGAAAAAAACTTTGTATTATGTACAAAAGATGTACACTGCGGTATCAAATAGGAACTGTTAACACTAGAAGCGCCAGACATATAATATACCCAAAAGCGCCAAAACCCGTCAACTGGCGATTTCTATATTACGTTTTGTAAATTACTACAAATATACCCAAAACCTTAGTAACATATTATAAATGATATTTATGTAAATATTCAAGTACACAGATTGTTTTGTCCTATTAAAATAATAAAATGGGTGTGAATAGTTTGTGTAAATATTTCAAAGAGGTGCGAATATTTTGCAGCAAGAGTTTCGAAGCTAATTGTACCCAATTATCATGGATTACTAAATATACTCCAATTTCATATGATAGAATTGCTGCAGGAATGTAGAAATTTCAAGCAGTGGCCCTAGTAAAATAAATTTGAAAATTTTAGCAAAGAAAATTCCAATCTTTTCAGATTTCATTTGTAAATTGATTCCAAGGTTTCGCAATTATTTGCTAAATATTTGAGAAACTTTCCAAATTTATGTCAAATGAATTTACACATTTCTAAGAATATATCTAACATTTACATATTCAACCATAACTATTTAATAAATTATAGAAGCAGTTGAAGAAACTGCTTCCACCTTATAAATAGAGAAGTATACCATTCGTAAACAAATCAATACTGTTTCAGTGTTAAGAAACATTATTTACTTTCATCAATACATCAATTTGGATATTTCTCAAATACTACATAATCAAAGGGTTCAATGAAAAAAACTTTGTATTATGTACAAAAGATGTACACTGCGGTATCAAATAGGAACTGTTAACACTAGAAGCGCCAGACATATAATATACCCAAAAGCGCCAAAACCCGTCAACTGGCGATTTCTATATTACGTTTTGTAAATTACTACAAATATACCCAAAACCTTAGTAACATATTATAAATGATATTTATGTAAATATTCAAGTACACAGATTGTTTTGTCCTATTAAAATAATAAAATGGGTGTGAATAGTTTGTGTAAATATTTCAAAGAGGTGCGAATATTTTGCAGCAAGAGTTTCGAAGCTAATTGTACCCAATTATCATGGATTACTAAATATACTCCAATTTCATATGATAGAATTGCTGCAGGAATGTAGAAATTTCAAGCAGTGGACAAGATTTAGAAGAGGTAGAGGAGAATAATAATGAGCAGCTATATTCAACAGCATATTCAACAAGAAGCAGTGATGAAGATTTAGACCTCTTAGAACAGCAGTCACGAATAGATTCACAATGAAAATAATTCACTTCGAGGGCGAGATGGAGAATAATTGAAAATACACAGGGAGCTAGAAGTGGCAGAATGCAACGACAAAATATAGTAAGCCAGCCTGAAGGTGTAACACGAGCATGTGCTGGCATCATAACTCCATTAGACGCATGGATAATTGGATGCTGAATTTTATTGTTGATTGCACGAATGCTTTTGCTAATGAAAGGATTTGATGATTGGAATCTAACAAGAGATGAAATAGAAAAATTCGTGGTATAGACAAAACAATCCATTTGAAAAACTATTGTCAACGATTTTTCAGATTTGATCGCCGTAGAAATCTGCAATATGACAAGCTTTGTCAAATTTCAACTATTTTAAATAGTTTCTAGCCAAATGTTGCTACCACACATCATCATTCTTGACTATTGATGAACAATTATTTCCGACTAAAACACGCTGCCGTTTTACGCAATATATGCCCACAAAGCCTTATCTTAGAAAAGATGAGTGCAGACATGTGTCACTTGATACACATGTTGTGCAAACACTCATGGAACCTCTGAACAACAACTTACGTTCCAAGTCCAAACAACAATAGTTGGAACCGTGCGTTCAAATCGTCGCGAACTTCCTCCTCCCCAAAATTTATGATTGAATGATTCTGTAATGTATCAAGTGGCAAGTTGCACTTACCAGATATCAAGGGAAACCAAAAAGAGTTGTGCAAATACTTTCTAAACAGGATTGTGGTGCTGTTCATCAAGAAGATGGTAAGAAGAAGCCTGAAGCTATATTATTTTATAATAATTATAAATATGCAGTTGATCTACTAGACAGTATGTGTCGTCAAAATTCGACAAAATTGGGCTGTCGACGCTGGTCCATGGTCGTGTTTTTGTATATTTACTGAGTAAACGCATGGGTGCTTTTTAAAAAACAAAAACATTTAGATATCCGCAGACGCACTTTTCTGCAAAAACTATCCAAATAGCTCAAGAAAGATGTTAATAGTAATGATTCTCGTCTTAGGTGTACTGCACTTGGTGTGGCACAGGGAACTACGATGGGGCCTATCCTGCTCAATATCGTATACGATGAGTTACAGTTACCAGAAGGGGAAGACGTTCTTGTTAAATTCCCTGACATCATGACGTGTTGTGTGACAATGCGGCAAACGCAGTCTCTGTAATACAAAAATGGTGCAAGGAAAACAATTTCCTTCTAAAGAAAGCCAAGTCTCAAGAATTACTTATCCCTTTACGTAACATTTGTGTAAATCCCCTAACAGTGGCATCTATGGAAAGGGTTAACCGGACCATGCTGCTCGAGTTATTATAGATAGCAAACTCTCTTTTAATGCCTGGTAACGAAGTTGACAAGAACGTTATAAAGAAGCTGCGTGCACCATCGCTTACATCGTATTACGTTGACGTTTTGAAAAAGCTAAGGACACAAGTCGCTAAGAAACGCCCAGGAAAGTTTCATCGTGGAATCCTCTTCCATCATGACAATGGACAATTTCCTTCTAAAGAAAGCCAAGTCTCAAGAATTACTTATCCCTTTACGTAACATTTGTGTAAATCCCCTAACAGTGGCATCTATGGAAAGGGTTAACCGGACCATGCTGCTCGAGTTATTATAGATAGCAAACTCTCTTTTAATGCCTGGTAACGAAGTTGACAAGAACGTTATAAAGAAGCTGCGTGCACCATCGCTTACAAATTTGGAAGCTGAGAAGCTATACAAGTCATTTTATTCCGCAAATGACCTACGAAATTATAGTTTGGGGTAGCTGCCACAAGATGCCAATGTTAGACAAAATACAAAGATTTATCAAATCTGGAATTATCAAGACTTTTACACCATGCACGCCCATTGTTCGTCCAAAGATGAGTTCCTTTTTAATAGCATTCATAAGTCTCGAGATCACTTCCTGAAAGACTTAATTCCTCACCGCGAATCGTATGCCTCTGAACATCTTCGCTACAGGAGACTGGGGAATGACTTAGAAGCTGGGAGAAAGTTTATGTCGTTCTTCCCAGATCGTCTCTTGAGAGTTTTCTTTTAGTAGATTAGTCAGATGTTTTTTTCTGATTTATTTAAAATAAATTATTGTTCTTGTTCTACTCAATCCAATTCTCTTTAAACTTTCCAAAAGCGAGTCCCATTGCCGATTAATGTTCATTTTGAAAAGAATAGAACAATGAATTTGTGCAGAAGTTGCACATGTATCTACTGTTTTGACCAATAGCTTTTAAATACTTTTTTTGTTAGTGCATATATATCTATTCCTATTTCAATATAGATGTATCTTTATCAACTTGGTTGACCAATTGTAATTATGTTCATATTTTGCACCAAGTATTAGAGTCATGAAGCAAAAATATAAGGATAAGATTTTTATAAGTCTTTTTCTTTTCAGCCTGCATGTAGAAACCACTTGTATAGCAAGATATAATATAAATTTTTTCTGAATAGTGTATCCTGAAAACAGTTAGCGTAAGTAATACATTAAACTGTGAGGTCATAGCAGTGGTCAATTGATGGGTGCTTAGAGGTATATCTACACACAAATTTTTCTATGTGGTATTATTGGAAGAAAAAATTGGTCTAATTGCGCTTTGCAATTATAAAAAAATAGTAATTGATTACTGAGGAAAAACCACTTCTACAAAAAAAATATAATTTAAAATTTCGTCAATTGACGGGCTTGTAGTGTTAAGTACATTAATGAAAGCACATTTCAGATGAAAAGTTTATGTCGTTCTTCCCAGATCGTCTCTTGAGAGTTTTCTTTTAGTAGATTAGTCAGATGTTTTTTTCTGATTTATTTAAAATAAATTATTGTTCTTGTTCTACTCAATCCAATTCTCTTTAAACTTTCCAAAAGCGAGTCCCATTGCCGATTAATGTTCATTTTGAAAAGAATAGAACAATGAATTTGTGCAGAAGTTGCACATGTATCTACTGTTTTGACCAATAGCTTTTAAATACTTTTTTTGTTAGTGCATATATATCTATTCCTATTTCAATATAGATGTATCTTTATCAACTTGGTTGACCAATTGTAATTATGTTCATATTTTGCACCAAGTATTAGAGTCATGAAGCAAAAATATAAGGATAAGATTTTTATAAGTCTTTTTCTTTTCAGCCTGCATGTAGAAACCACTTGTATAGCAAGATATAATATAAATTTTTTCTGAATAGTGTATCCTGAAAACAGTTAGCGTAAGTAATACATTAAACTGTGAGGTCATAGCAGTGGTCAATTGATGGGTGCTTAGAGGTATATCTACACACAAATTTTTCTATGTGGTATTATTGGAAGAAAAAATTGGTCTAATTGCGCTTTGCAATTATAAAAAAATAGTAATTGATTACTGAGGAAAAACCACTTCTACAAAAAAAATATAATTTAAAATTTCGTCAATTGACGGGCTTGTAGTGTTAAGTACATTAATGAAAGCACATTTCAGATGATACTTGCACCAAAGACATTTGTTAGATGACTTAAAGAGATTCAATCGTGCAACACTTGAAAAGCAATTTTTTATTGATTCTCAATGATTGTGGCATAGTCAATCGTCTTGAAGGAATTGCCCTTTTACTGTTTTTCTGTTAGTCCACGACGGGTAAGAAATTCTGCATTATCTCAAGAAATAATAATGAATGCTAATGAAAAAATATTTATTGCATTTATTGAAAGAAAAATAGGCTTGTAACTGTGCTCGATTATTCACAGAAAATTTTTCTTGATACATTAACGTTCACATATTCGTAATAAAATAGAAAATGCTATAGAAAAACAGCTGAAAAAATATTATCATTAAATATTTTGTATTACTATTACACGTCAATGCTTGCTTAAAATTATGGGTAGGATTATTAATGCCATATTCTTTAATGTCGTAATTTTTAATGTCGTTTTTTAATTGTTATCATTGCAAATGACTCTATCTAGACCTAACTCAAAACCAATTTTTCATTATTTTATAAACATAAGCCCTAAACCCAAGTCTGAAATGGATGTTTCCTAAATCTAAACTCAAGACCTTATTTTTTAAAACTTATAGATCTACAGCCTAACCCAACAGCTTATTTCTTTATTTCATCATCTTTAATTTGCAAAATTAAAAAAATACGACATTAGTGAACGATTAATTTCAGGGTCTTTGAGTACTCAGAATGTTAAGAAATTGAACTTGAATAAGCTCACAAACCTCAAAATTCGGAAAAGAAATCATCAAAAACTTGAACTCAATCAAAAATTCTCTCGAAAATATTGTAAAAATTAAATTATTTTAAATTTCAATGACAAATAACAATTTTATAGTTATTTTTTTACAATAATTCTAGCATACAGAGTTTACATCAACCAGAAATTACATAGACTAAGAAATTTACATTGACCGGAACTTACATCAACCAGAATTTACATTGACTGCAGCATATATCTATCAGGGTTTATGAGATGAAACGAGACTTTTTCTAGACTCAACATCAAAGCCTGAGACTTTACAATTCAAGATGAGACACAAGAGGAAAAGTAACGAATTTCACAAAAATCAACTGAATTTGAGACATAGCAAAACTTTTTCAAACATATTTAAAGCTATATAATATTGCTGTCTCAATTTAGTTTCAAACATTTAAATTTAATTGACTTTTTGTATAAAAAAATATTTCTTCAAAAAAATTTTCTCAAAACAAGGATTCTTTATGTTATTAACCAAAAAAAATTTGAGATGAGACTTGAGACTTACTGTAACATCAGTTGGTAGTTGTTCTTATTTATCAGCCAGATCACATGCATTTCATGTCAACTAGTTGTTTTCATGCTTGTAAATATTATAAATATGCATTGTATATAAGACACCCAAGCATCTGTAAATAGAAAAATTGTTTAACTGTGTTCTCTTGTTCACTAGAATCACTGTTGCTCTAGTATATTTGTAGAATCGTGGGCTGGTAGGGAAACTTAACTAGAAACTTAATTGACTCTGCAGAAGGTTTAAATAGCATTTACAGAACAGCCATGATTCCAGAAAAAGGATTAACGTAGAACTTATAACATGTAGATGTAACATTGGTAATTCATCCAAGTAACGAAACTACTTTAGGTAAGATCCAAGATGACCAATTCCTATGGCTTCCAGCCAAAGTGGAGCATCCAAAAGTAAAGTGCTTAACCTATTGACTGGTGCTACCCTATTTGTCTCACTTGCTTAATTTCTATCTCACTTCAGAAAATACAAACTCTCATTTTCATTGTTATCTTTCAGCTCACTATTAAATAATCTGTAATTGCCAGATATTCGTGCTAGCCCACAGCATGGTATCATTACAGTATTAGGTTTTATAAGTGCATGTACATGTTGAACTACGAAAGAGAGATTTATTATTTCCTTATACATAACCATATACGTAACTTAATG
>CABFPE010000505.1:446600-458342 GCA_900660155.1 Hofstenia miamia | reverse complement strand
GAACATCCAGAAGTAAAGTGCTTAACCTATTGACTGGTGCTACCCTATCTGTCTCACTTGATTAATTTCTATCTCACTTCAAAAATACAAACTCTCATTTTCATTGTTATCTCTCAGCTCACTATTAAATAATCTGTAATTGCCAGATATTCGTGCTAGCCCACGGCATGGTATCATCACAGTGTTAGGTTTTATAAGTGCATGTATGTGTTGAATTACAAAAGAGAGATTTATTATTTCCTTATACATAACCGTATACATAACTTAATGAGTCCACAATTTGGACTGGGTAATCAAAAGACCCCCAGAAGCAACTTGTTGCCCCATGCTAGTGAAAGCACTCCCGAATTGTCGCCAATCTTAGGCAATAAGTTTCATTTAAATTGATAAATAAATAAGAAATACAACAGTAAAGATGGCAGTTGAGAGTAGACAAAGTCTATTAAACTATTGCTACAGGTTTCTCAGTTTTTATACAAAAATGTGATCATTACCTGCCTTTGTTTACAATACTTCAGATAGCAACATAGTTTAACATGATCAATTCTAATTCCCTCGTAAAATTAAATTTGAGCAAATAACAGCACCATTGAGGGGACATCAATTTAATAGTAGCAAACTAAGATTGAAAATAATCGATAACGTCATGGTGACGTAATAATACAAGAATACAAATTAAAAGATATAAAATGCGACTAAATCCCTAAGCGACTCTACACTATATTTTAACTCAAAGAAGATCCAATTGCAGCAGTACTGGTGTTGCAATCTAGAATGAATTGTTTCATATAATTAAGAATGTTTAGTTTCACCATTTCCTTGAGTTCCTGTTTAGTCTAACTCTTCTTGTTGGTTCCTAAGTCAATGTGAAATCATTTTTCTTTTCAAGAAAATTTGACATACAAGTTGTTTTTTCAGATATTTTCAGTATGAAGTGGAAATAGTAGTTGAAGAGGCCCATTATTTGTTTGAGCTCTTTTCTTGTCTTGGGTGTAGTTATTTTTTCAATAACTTAATTTACATTGTCTTTATTTTAATTTTCCCCATGGCTACACATCCTTCAAGAAATTTTACTTGATTTTTCATTATCTGACAGTTCTCACTGCTTACATGGAGACCTGATTCCTTCAGTATTTTTTATGTTTTATTTAATTTTTCAAAATGTTTGTATATCATTTAGCTATAGAAATGTCATCTATATAATGTGCTACACCATTTTCAGTTGTGTATTATCACCTCTCAGCATCTTTATGACATATCACTGAAATGTTGCTGGTGCATTGAATAGTCTTAATGGCCTCTAAGCCCATTCATACAACCCATAGTCTTTAATGAATACAGTTTTTTGATATCTTTAGGTCTCATTGGCACCTGCTCATAAGCTTTAAATACATTCAATATGGTGAAATATGTGTTTTTTGTAGCATCATACAACAGATCTTCTATTCTTGGAAGCAGGCAAGCATCTTTCTTTATTATCTAATTCAGTTTATGAAAAACTATTAAGAAGTGAAATTTTTTGCTTTGCTTTACAACATGGTAGGTAATGCATATTGCAACATCAGTTGGTAGTTGTTGTTATTTATTGGCCAGATCACATACTTTTTATGTTGACTAGTTGTTTTCATGTTTGTAAATATTGAAAATATGAATTGTATATTAGACACCCAAGCATATGTAAATAGAGAAATAGTTTAACTATGTTCTCTTGTTTGCTAGAATCACTATTGCACTAGTATATGTTCACCTTAGCAACCTTCTGCTTTGACACTAAGTCCTCTGGCAAAGTTCTCTCTAGATTCAACCCAGTGATTCTACATTAAGCTTGGTCTCTGCTGAGACTGAGATTCAAGACTTTTTTTGACCAACAAGGCTCAAGACCAAGTTTATCAAGGTCTTGTAAACCCTTATATCAATCCCTTTCAACATGAAAATTCCTTTTGAATCTTCTGTATATCATGGTGACAACAATCATAGAATTATATGAAACCAATTTGGTAATTCCAGAAAATATACATGACAATTTTTTTCTGAAGTTGACAAATATTTTACATTTATTCAAATTTATTTCCCAATCTACTAGTATAAAATAATACTAAGGTTTCAATTCAACTTGAGCTTGAATTTTTACAAATTTGACTATAATTTCGAATTTTTTAAACTAAAAATATTCATTTGCAATGGATAAAGTGTATTTGGGCTTGGTGATCAATTTTCTTTTCTGCTCAATGTAAATTCTGGTCAATGCAAACTCTGGTCAATGTAAATTTTGGTTGATGGAAACTCTGTAGACCATAATTCTAAGCTAAAAAATTGTTATTTGTGATTGGTAAGGAAATTTAAATTTTAAATAAATATTTTTCCCTAAAAAAGTTAGAATTAAAAAAAACTTGATTGAACTTGGAATTTTCTTTAAAAATCTACTCAAAATGTGAAAACTCAAACTCAGTCTGAGTGACTAGAATCAAAATCCCTGGTTAAATTCAACCTACCACAAAATTATGTAAATAGGTGATTTGTCAAATTGTGAAAATTTAAATTCAATATTTCAGTTGAAAATGGGGACCAAATTCATTTTTGCTGGAATGCTGCTGCATAGGGAAATTTTGAATTCATTCATCACTTTTCAGAAAAATTGGAAAACTGTACTTATGCCGTACATAAAATTAGCAGACATTTGGAAAATGAAATAAGGGTCTTGCTAAAAAAGTGTTAAAGCAGTAACTGATGTTGGTATAATATATGGAATATTAGAAGTTTGTCATTTTAATTATAAAAACTGATTTCCATGTGCAATTTTTTTCCATATTAAAGTGATGTGATGCAATAAATGCATGAAAATAACTGATGGAAAAAAAATCAATTGAGAAAACCACACTGTCTGCAAAATGCTCAAACACTTAATATCATAATGTTAGAACACCTTAAATGAGCCTATTAAGAACAAATAAATTCATCAAAGTGAAAGTCTTTTTGTATTGCCTACAGATTTTGTGACAAAAGACATTAAGGATTTGCTATGAATAGACTGCAAACACAAAATGCTTTGATGAAAAATGATGATTATGCACTATAATGAAATAATAAAATCTTATTTGAAGTCAATACAAATACATACAATAACTCCATTAGTGTATTGATATTAAGAAAACTGAATTCATTGCATAATTTTCTTTAAGATATTCTTATATGGCCTCCAGGTTGTGCAACACACATACTAACTGTCAATGATATGTAATATAATTATTAGGGGATAGAAAAATAAGCCAGCATTTGCAGCTTATGCATGTTTTGACAATACACTTATTGCTAGCAACATCACTGCAGCAACTATGTTTATTTTTTTCCTTGTTGTTTTCATGAAACCTCATTAACAAATGGATTCACAGGTTTGAATAAATGCTGCATTTCAATCTTGGAATTTCCATTATTTCATCAATGAACCAAGCATACAAAAGATGTTGTACAGATCTTTGTCATTACAGATAATATATGACTATTGTTTTCTGAAGTTGTCTCAACACCTAATGTTTTCCTTCTAGTCTTCAATTGCCACAAAATATTAAATGAACTACCTGTATATAGTGTAGAGTCACTTAGGTTCCCTTTTTTGATTTTATTCTTATAATTACTCTTAAGAATTAGAGTTACATCACTGTAACATCATGATTTTGTGATTTGTTGCTATCAATTTGTATCAATTTCTTTTAAATCAATTTTTATATTTTTCAAGTGCAGTTAATTGATCAATTTATTGTTTGTCCCCTCAATCTAAACCTATGTGTAATTGCTCATTTAATTTTGCAAGGGAACTCATGTACAAGTTGTAAGCATTAAGCAGGTAATAATTTACAACACTTGTAATAAATACTTGAGCAAATTGTAGTGAACACACACAATATAATTCAGCTTACTCCAATAATGTTTGATCTTCTTCAGTTTATTCATATGCTAACCCCTTTTAGGTTTCAACATGGATTGTAGTTTGATTACTTCTGCTTAGGATCCGACAATAATTTGGGAGCAAACTGCACTTGTCCTAGGGCAACAAATAGCTCATTAACAGTGACAGGTTGCTTTAGGTTACAGCTATAATTACCAAGAAGGAGAGCTACTAGTCTCTTTTGTGATTGAGGTGTCTCCCAGCACTAAAGCCCTTATTGAGGCCTTTAATTTACAAAAGTTTGCTGGTGCTGCAAGTTCTCCTATGCCTATGCCCACATGGTCCATTACCAGCTGCATCATTGAGAGCAATAGGGACAATGATATATTAGGTCTCATGAGGTGGTGCCTTACAGAGATGTTTACAAAGGAGGAACTGATGCTTCTACAATTGCCTGTGTGACAAATAGCCTTGGATGTGGAATGCACCTAGTCTCAACACTGAATCACAAATGCCCAAATCAACAAAGTCTGTGAATGTGGACTCCACATTACATTCTGGGATACCATCAAGGAAGCCAAAATCAACTATCCCATCACTATTTAAACTGCTACTCTAAAGAAGAAGGTTGAGTTCAACCTAGTTGAATCAAATGCAGAGAAGAACAATCTGCTTTGTATACCTCCACCCTTTCAATGACTCCACTAATCCTACCCTCCTGGCAGGTAAAGAAAGGATGTAAAAAGGTGTCATCCCACCTCTTCAACAAAATAAATTATGTGTGTACTGCTGCTGAGATTTTGAAAGCTATGCAGACTACTGAGTATAAGGAAACTAGAGACACACTGATCAAAGGCAGTAACCCTTAGCACATCTTTATTGATGGGAAATTTTTCTTATATTTTCAATGGATTTTCCTAGTTTTTCTCATAATGGGACTCTCAATCAGGGTTTCCCCTGTGTGAGTTCTGGCAACCTGAATATTGCCCCTTGCACCAATGGATTTAATTTGTTAGTTGATTTATCTTCTCCAACCCATGTTAATAAGTTGCTGCTTGCAACTTTCCACCCCTTGTCTTTGGATCCTTTTTGTCTGTACCCTGTGTCACCACCTTCCCCAAAGCCTCAACCAACCAAGGTCAAACAACTTAGGGCTGCTCTCACACAGTAGACCAATTGACGCCTTCCCTGTGAACAATGCATGGATTCTTTGCAGGCTGAGCTAAAACAGCAAGCTACTGAAGACTGGCATAAAGAGAAGTGCCTACTCAACTCCATTACCACTTTGACAATTCAAGTCAATAGTTTGGCAATGCCACCATCTGTGTTTCCACTGCTGCAAAACACTCCTTGTTCTGCACCCTTCTCTAGACACTCTGATTGTGTAACTTGTGATGTCCTAAATGAAGGTTTGGACACTTTCAATGAATGCCTTTCAGATCAAGTTTCCTAAATGATTATGGCACACCTTCCAAGTGCCATAAAAAAAGGTGATGATGTCCATACTAACATCACCCAAGTGGAAAGATTGTTTTGCTTAAGTAAACTCACACTGGAATATTCAAAGCACAATTTGTTCTCATATATTTGCCAGAGCTTTCCACCAAATATTTATAGTTGCCTCAAACTCAAGTGTGATACTGAGGATGATCTCAACCTGATTATTTGCAAAGCTATCAGTATTGTATTCATGCTTTGTAATACTACCCACATCAACAAGGATGCTGGAGATCTTAAGACAGGTTCCTCAATGCAGAAACCTCCTGCTTTGTTGAGCACTCCTGCTCCCAAGTTGAAGACAGAGCTTGAGAAAACTCATTGTTTCCACTGTGGTCAGAAAGATCCCACAAAGTCTCAATGCAATGCTGTAATTCATTTAGTTGCCAATGGTGAAGGCTTCATCATTGATGAGCCTAAGACCAAAGATTATCCTTCTGATCTGTCTGTCAGTTCTGTTGATTTTTCAAACTAGTTGGAGCACCACCTCCTATAAAACATGCACACAATTTTCTTGTCATTACGTCACTGTTGCATACTAATGTTATCCCTGTGGATATAAATGGATCTTTGGTTAATGTCACCATTGACACTGGGGCCTCTGCCTCTATCATCAGCAACTCTTGTTGCACCAAACTTTGTCTATCTAGGGTGATTTACTTCTGTCCACAACACACTTGTTGGATGCTTCTGGGAATTCACTCTCTCTAATGGGTCATTTACCAAATTCACCAAGAATTGTTACTGACACTTGTGACCAGCCACTGCTGTACAATATAATCCTGGGCAACAACTTCCTTGAGCAGAATTCCTGTGTCATCAACTATTGAAGCAACATGATTGCCACCCTTGAAAGCAATCATAGACAGGAACTTACCACCATTCCTGAACAGGATGTTTTATTGAAGTTTCTTGAGCCATACTCATCAAGCCTCAACACTGGCAACATGTTGCAGTCACCACAGACTCCCTGTATCTAAGCAATATCATGATCTCTGGGTATAAAGGGAAGTGTTTTGCTGTTGTCAACTTCTCCCTGGATCTCTGCCACATCTCAAATGGAAAAACTTACATCACCATGCTAAATAGCTCTACTTTATTGGTCAAGATAGACCCTACCAAACTGATAATTGTTCTGACTCCAGTTTTTTTGGAATTAAAAGCTGCTGCTTGTCTGCCCATTCTAACAGCAATACATAATTTAGTGAAAAGGAACAATACCATCCAGATTCCTCCTGTTAGTAAGAGGACACACCCCCCTCTCAGTCCTCAGGAACATGAATCACTCTCTTATTTGCTTCAACAACATGACAAAATGTTTAACTACAGCTCAATCAGTGTCAGCAAACAGCACACAATTATAACTAAGCATGATTGCCCCATTTGCCTTCCAGTTAGGAGAGTGCCAGAGAACCTCTGGGGAGAATATGAAAGAATCCTCAGTGATCTTATTGAAAGTGGAAGAATCCAGGGCAGCAATAGTCCTTATGCAGTGCCCACTGTTTTCATTAAACAGGGTGATAAATACAGCCTCTGTGTGGACATTTGGAAATTAAATGATGTCATGGTAAAGGACGCATATCTGCTTCCTCACATTGAAGATCTTCTATATGATACCAGTTGATACAAATTGTTCACTTCTCTTGATTTATGCAAGGCCTATTAGCAGGTGCTCATGAAGCCCACTGACATTTTGAAGACTGCTTTCATTACTCTGTACAGCCTCTTTGATTGGAAGTAAATGGCTTTTGGGCTCTGCAACACCCCTGCAACGTTTTAGCACTATGTCACCTGTGTGCTTAGAAATGGCACCAATGTACTTAAGCTAGGCATCACTGCCTATATGGATGATATCCTTGTTGCTGGTAATACCTTCTCTGAGCATCTGGAAAGGCTTGGTAGAACTCTCAATATTCTGTATGAATCTGGCCTCTGAGTTAACAGAAACAAGTGTTCTCTTTTGCAGCCATGTGTCACCTTTCTTGGACAAGTCATCAAACCTGGTTGTATCTTTATCAAAACGATGCTAAAGACCATTTAGAAAAGATCAAAACTCTGTTATCTCATAAGGATGTTCAAAGCTTTATGAGTTTTTTGAATTATTACAGCACCTTTATATCTGAACTGGCAAATAAAACCAAACATATTTCTAATCTACTACAGTGCAGTGTGGAATTCCAGTGGATGTGTGCAGAGCAAGAGGAGCTCAATGCCATCAAGTCAGAACTAGGGAAAATCCCTAGTCTTAACACTCTGGATTATTCAAAAGAATTTATTGTCAACTGTGATGTCAGCTCAGTTGTGATCAGCAGGGTCCTCAGTCAAGTAATTGATGGCAGAGAATGCCTGATCCAGTGTTTTAGTCAAAAGCTTAGGAATACTGAACAGAATTACAGAGCCACAAAGTCTGAAATGCTAGCATTGGTGGAAAGCTTGAAGAAATTTCATTTTTTCATCCTTGGCCATCACTTCTCTGTGTGAACCAACAATTCCATGCTAGCTTGGTTAAAGAAATTCTCTGGAGACAAATCCAACATAGTTGCCCATTGGATTGAATACTTAAATGATTTTACTTTTACTATACAGCACTGTCTGTTGAGACTTCACATCAATAGGGATTACTGGACCACCACCTGGAGAGAAGACTCCTTTTGGATTTATTCCACTCAGCAAGTATGAGCACCTTCCCAAGATCAGTGCAGACCACCACAGAAATGCCATTTTTCCAATCCTTGTGAAGAAAGAAATTACCAAAGTGGAAATTCTACAACATCAGCAGCATGATAAGGTGCTAAGCAAGATTATTTCAAAGTTAAAAAACACCAACTATATTCTTAGCCCAGTTGCTAATCATTACTTCCAGAGGTATAATTGAAAGCAAACAGATGCTGGCTTACTCTATGCCAGGAGTTGGAATAGCAGGTTAGCAGCTCCTGAGTATTTTCAGAGGGACCTAGTTTGTAAGATACATGAAAAGGGCCATTTAGGCATCATTCAGACAGAGCATACATTTAATGCAAGGTAAGTTACAATTGGCATCAAAGCCACCATTCATGATGTAATTGACAAATGTACTACATGTCTACTTGAAGGAACTGTACACTTTCTGGAACAGTGAACTGAGCTACACAGCCAGACTGTGGAACATACCAATGAGGTCATTCACATAGACATTGAGAAGCTCTCCCATGATGACTAGGGATACCAGTGCCTTCTAGTGCTCATTGATCACTCCACCAAGTATGCCTGACTCATCCACCTCAACAGTACCACAACTGAGGTCATTGGAGAGAAAGTTGTAAAAGAGTGGATTCTTAAGCTTGGGCTGATGGAGCACCTAATCTCTGATCACAGTCCCCAGTTTGATAACCACCTCATGGAGACCCTTACAAAGAACTTGAAATCCTCGACAAATTCACTACAGCATATCACCCACAGTCAAATGGTGTTGTGGAAAGACTTATCCATACAGTTATTAAGCTAATCTGAGTCACCCTAGCCTGAGCAGTGGGTCAGTATTAGAAGAAAGTTATTGAGGCAGTGGAGTATTTCTACAATGCTGCAGTTCACTTCACAACAAAGGTTAGCCCCTTTAAGGCAATGTTTGGTCTTTCTATAATGTTCCTGATTATAACAAACCCACTTTGGAAAATTTTGTGAATCATTTGTTGCACAAGCTTCAGGAAGTGCACCTCACTATTTGTAGGAACATGAATCAATCTGTTATCCCCCAAAGGTGGAACTTTAATTGCAATTTGTATAGCAAGCCTCACAAGCAGGGCAACAAAGTCTTTGCCTACTTTCCTCACCAAATCACTGATGTTAACCAGGTGTGAAAACTTGCCACTAATTGGCAAGGTCCATTTACTATAATGAAGATGTTAGATCACCACAAGTACTTATTAAATAATGGGAGAGTCAATGATGCAAGAGAACAATTAAATATATTAATAATGTTGTCATTGACCCTAATAGTGAATTTTCACTTGTTGATGATGGAATAAGGGAATTTGAGACTTATGATAACCTCACTGAGTGTGAGGAAGACAACCCCACTGAGGTCAAGTATGATAGTAACCTTGGTAATAGTAGCAACATTTCTGCTACTTGCATTTCTCCTAGATGTAGAGTCAGAGACCAAGAGTATCTAGATTACTTAAATACCCAAGATTGGGAACTGAATTTATCTCTATGTTTAGTAACCAAGTCAAATAGATGAAATGAGTGGAAAACCAACCACCCATAAGAAGATGAGTGCAGTGAAGACTCAACCTGCAAGATGTATCCCCACAGAGCACATCCTGGAAGTGAGGGAGGACACATGCAGAGGACTCTGAGAGCAGATATCACCACTACTTGGGGAGACAAGTATCCCCTTGGGAGTGTGATCATTCCCACAACTACTTGGGGAGACAAATATCCCCTTGGAAGTCAACCTCAGATGACTACTTGGGGAGACAAATATCCCCTCAGGAACCTTAGGAGCCATGTAAGTTAAGAGTGCTTTTTGCTAATATTTGTGCTAACACCCAACAGTCCCAAAGTGACTTGAAAACCCCCTCTAGCCCCAGTCCTTCATCACATGCCTCTATGAGCATCAGGTTGAAGAAGACAGAAGAAAGGCAGAGAAAGACTTCTAAGGTGGGAGATGAGATCTTACACTTGTATTTTATAGCCACTACTAAAGCCATTAGCTTTATTTATGATAACCTGTCTGAAGAGACAAAGAGAAAATTGTGATGGATCTTCAATACTAAATCCCTGAGATGTTCAGTTGACGTCATTCCATTTATTATCAACAGTGAGCTTAGGCCTAAAATTAATATGATAATATATTATGATTCAAAGATGCATTGCAGGCTTAAGAAACCCTACTGGAGGAGCACTGTCCACACACTGTTCAAATTTCTGACAGCTCCTGAACAACAAGAAAGTGATCCAGAAATTTGATTGCATTAATATCAACTTTGAGAACCTACTCATCATCTACTTTTTTTCATCAGTGAGGTCAATCAGCCCAAGATCATGGAAAAAATCAAAATCACATATTGGCTTGCCAGAGTCAAACACATCTGCCTTGCAATGTTTTTAAAAGAAGAATATCAGATGATATACCTGAGCAGGTTGAGAACCTCCACTTTAGGATGGAGAACTTCACCATCTTGTACGCAGATTACTATTGCACTACCAGTATGTATCAGTCAAACATTTTTTCAATCATGAAACTAATCTATATGGATCTCCTATTATGTAAAAAGATCCTGACTCACCATCTTGCAGTTGACAAGAGGCTTGCCTGGCCTTGCTCTAGTCACAGATATCCATGTCAGCTTCACCTTTTCACAAAGTGTAGCCACACTTGCTGAGATCAATGAAATTTGGACTAACCTTAAGGCAGATAAGAGCCCTGAGTCTGTTTGGCCCACTATTAACATCTGCAGCCCTACATCACAGTACTCTCAGTCTGTTGAGAGACTCCTCATGGAGCTACACATTTCCTATATGTCCCAAGACCAGCAGAACTATGCTGAGAGATTGTTTTCAGAAAAGTTTGTGCCACCTATTCAGTCATGTGGAGCTGTCAATCTTCCTTACATGTGACCCCCAATTCCAGTTGCCTCTCAACAGGAAGACCTGAGAGCACTTAGCCAGAAACTGTACATACAAACTCGCCATTTGCCCAGCATCAAGCCCTTATTTTTATTTTACTTATTTAATGGCACTCTCCTTTTATTAATTCAGTGCTAATTCTTGATTTAATTCAGTGATTTTAATAATTTTTAGTGTTTCAAACTTAAGTATTTAAGTAGTTATTAATTGTCCCCTCAATCAAGTTGAACGTGTAATTGCTCATTTGAATTGTGAGGGAATTAAAGTGAATTTTGTAAAATGGTTAATATTTACCTTTTTCTTGTATATAAGTAGGGAAATCATTGTAGCAAACATCAAATAAATTTTGTCTCACTGGAAACAATTTGCTTTTTATTCTACTTAATATCTTTAACCTTTTTTAGCTACAGTATTGATTTAATAAGAATGCATTTGTAAGATCTGGTGATAATGTGGGAGGAACTCTGCTGTGCCTTGGGTGATAACTTGCTCCTGGACAGATGGTAGCCCATATTGTGGTCACTTTAAGGCTAAGTATATGTATAGGGAATAAAAATTGTTAACATTGATCAGTTTGTACATGCACTTAAGAACAACACAATGCAAATATAATATGCTGTTGTCAAACTAGAATACTGTAGCATCATCCAAAAAGGCAACTAAAAGCTGAATAACGTCGAATGATTATCAATTGAAATTAATTGTAAAAAATTTAGTTAATGAACTTTAGTTTATTTTTGTAAAATGCAACT
>CABFPE010000505.1:399241-412952 GCA_900660155.1 Hofstenia miamia | reverse complement strand
ATATATATATATTCTTTGATTAAGTTTGGGAAAAGTTGCTTTATCAAGCACGTCCTGATTTTTTGAAATGTTCGTTTTGTTCAACTGGTATTTTTTGCACAAACCTGGTTTTTGCAAATTCTAGATAGTTTATAAGCAGGTTTTAAACGACTTCTTAACTTTTCTTACCGTTTTAGTGCCTGCAAAAGCAACTTTCGTTCATCAGAATTTCTTCAGGGTTTTCAGTTGAATTTCAAGTTGAATAAAATTGTTGGACGCATTTCTATAAGATTTACTCTTGGATTGTCTGCCTGAGCTCAAATGAAGTTGTGATGCCTAAGAGCGAACATTTACGACGTGACTTTTAACTCCTCGCATTTTAATATGAGCGACTATTGACTTACTTATTTGTGCGAACATTGCAAAAGAATAGTATATTGAGTGTAAACAATAATTTTACTGTGTAAAATGACTTCAGTGTAATATTTGAAAGTTACTTTGTCGAATTCATGGTTTTAAATCGTCCTTTGTATTGAGTTTAAATGTGCTCCTACTATCGACTTCTATAATCGATCAAGAAATCGGTTATAAAAGACGATAGTGTAAACGCCCCATCCGATTTTTTGGCAAAGCAACTAAATTACTGTCGATAGTGGTAATGAGGCTAAAAGTCGAGTCGGATAGCTACTTAAAAGCAATTGCTTACATGTAGTTGAAGTTCAGCTCTTTCAACTTCAAAATATGCTAACATTGTTTACATTCCAAAACAGACCAATCATTGAATAGATTTTGCTATTTTTCATACTGTGAATCAAAGTATATTTGGAGTTGGGAAATTGTTTCCGCTATTGATTTTCCAACTCCGGGTTTTCTGATAAAAATGGCCAAAATGCCAAAAATAATTGCACGTTAAGATCTCATATTTGAACAATCATGTAATCTGTTTGAACAAGGAGAGTATATTTGATATTTGCCCACATTTTATTTGGATCGGCTGTATCTGTAGTACTTCATCGTTGTAACCCATACATAACACAACGGGATTTAACACCAGCAGAACACGTCACACGACAGTAGCCAGGGGCAGTCTTTATAGATATACGTATAAATACATAAGTACACGAGAATATACACTGCTAGATAATATAAAACCTATCAAATATTTAACCATGATAAATTTAACACATATATTACGCATAAAACTAAGAAATACTTTAGACTAGTTGAGTACAATTTTGAAAAATAGTAATTTGCCTTTATAAAATAGTTAAATCTGTGTATTTACAAATATGGCTTCATCATAGAAGATATACATACTTGAGAATATCTTATTGTAGTTCTGGAGTCAGCATCTCCAGTGAAATTTAGGATACACTAAATTGTCTCTGATTAGTGTTATTATCAAAGTAAAATATAGGACTACACAATGTGTTAAATATTTTAGAAGAAATTCAATTATTATTTATTGCTGTATTATATGTTTGCATTAAATTTAAATTAACGTATAATCACATTTTATACAATGTGTTAGTGATAATTCTGCAAAGAGCTCTATAATTTACAACACAGGTTGTATTAGTTATTTTTTATTAAAATTGTCTTGATTATAAATAAATCTTTGAGTTTTTACAAATTTTCTTAATTTGGCAATTTGTGCTCTTGTTTGTAAAACATATTCAACTTTTGTGGATCGCTATGAAACGCATGACAGTTGATTGCGTTAAATATAATCCAAGATTTATCAATGTGTAAATAACAATCGCATATAATTTATTAGGGTAATTGTATTTATTGAATGTCAGATTTAGAATAGATAGATAGATGTTTATTGACCATTAAAAATATACAACGCACGCATCTCCAGAACAAACATTATGTAAATATATATGATTTACAAAAGTAAGATCTAATGGTCCATAATGTGTTGTACTAATTCGAAATTATGCATCAAAGGCTTTTAGTGCATTGTGAATAGCTGTTGTAATGACATGGGAGGGAAAATTATCAAAAAGGGATCCGAGGTTAGAGGTTGAATTACGCAACTGTTGGGTAACTAGTTGGGTCTTTGGGCACCGGAAAATTACGTGGAATTCGTCCTGGACAGACGAGTTGTCGCAAGTGCACACTCTTTCATGCCTCTCCAACCTCGACCATCGACCTGTTTCAACTCGTAATTGATGCGACGAAAGACGCATTCTTGTGGTGCTAATTCTAGCATACTCTTGAACCAAATTGTCTTTGTAGAAACTTGGCTGTTTCACAGATGGGTTGAATTGAGCGTATGTAATAATTTTTGACTTATCTGAGTTTGATATGCTTTCCTTGAAGTTGTCTGGTACTGGAAATTCTCCTAAGACTACATTATCAAGAAACGTAGATGTTGTAGACCGGACGGTTCCACGTAACTAGTGAGAATAGGAGTGGAGCATGGGCATTTGGGCGTTGAAGCTGGTCCATCCACCACTTGCGTTTCTTGTGACAATATGCGTTCGGCATGGGGGAAACCCGCTTCCACAAGACACTGGAGATTCGGAGCAGGTCATCTGACGGATAACAGCTTTACTATGTTCATATATACAGTGTGCTAAATTGGGATATTTTCCGATTTTTAACGTTCACTCGATACATTTTCGAAATTATTTTGATCTTCAAAATATTTTTTGTAGTGATATTTGCATGCATAATTTCTATAATTTTGCCATTTTTATCGAAGATATCTATCGAAAATATGAAGACATATGCTCTTACCGAAGTTTTATTCCTATAATAAATGTTGAATTTATTAATCTATTCCTACATGCATAAATATATACAAGCAAAATAGGAAAATTAACACGAGGAGACTATTGATAAACATTGCTGCTATTTCTGGCATTAAGTTCTGGTATTGAAACAAGAATATGATTGAGCAAACCGTGATGTACGACACAACTTCGGACAGATATTATCTCCAAGTCACTTTGAGTTTATGCAAATCACCACCTCTACCATGTAAATATTTATGAAAATGTTTCTGTGCTTGATTAAATTTGCGCTCTTTCATGGAGAAGTCTAAATTTACAGCATCTTTCTAACCAATGTTTAATTTTTTGATTTTATTTTCGCCTTCTTTAGTTAAGGAATAAGCAAGCGGTGGATTGCTATATTCATTTAGACAAGACATTTCATGTATGTCGTAAAAAACGCTGAGAAGAGCGCTAAAATTCCAAAGTTTTTACATCATGTACAAAGCTGAATTTGCTCTTTTGAGTCTATATTTAATATTTGCTTTTCATTTTACATTTTCAGTAAGCACAAATCCAATAAATTTTGCTTCGCCAACAGGTGAATGTACCGGAAATTTTTTTTTCGCGAGTACAAGATGGGAATCTGTCGTTATGCTCGATGATATACCCCTGCTCATTTAAATCAATATGCATTTCGTTTAGCCATGATTATGTAATAGCTACAAGTGCAGTCTCTTGTATGTTTCAATTGTTAACTTTAATTCATTCATTTTATTACAAATACTTCCGTTAAAAATTCGTGGTAGAAATTGTGTTTTATGCTTGATATCTTTGCAGAATTGTTCGCTGAGGAGTGCTTAGTCAGTTATGACCTGCTATTTCTAACTGATTATTATCCAGATACAAATTATTTTTCCTTATGCTCAAACGACTTTTCTCTATTCCGCTGTTTATTAATTCCCATCGTTTTTTTCAAAACACATTTTTCTCAGTCTATCATCAAAATGTAAATCCAGGGTAATGTACACACAATCTGTAAAGGCTTTTAACAGTTTTGCTATAGATAAGTTTCCTAAAAGCTCACGAATTACTCAACGTTACTACTATATTTCGTGGTTTGGTATTATTTGAATTAAGCTTCCACAAATCCAACCCGGAGACGCGCTTGAGTTTTTGGGCATTTTGGTTTTTACTCTAAACTATCTAGTGTACGAATTTTTGTCAAATACTACAAAATACTTCTATATGTACAGTGCATGCGATTAGAACTTTCATAATTAAGTGTAAATATATGCCCAAACCTAACTTGGTTCACCATGTGTGATGCAGCTCACTCTAGTTCTTCTGACTTGAAATTTTTTCAACGTTTACCAAATGTTTCTTTGCGTATAGAACTGTGTATTGCGAATCAATAGTGAAAACTAGCTAAGGAGCCTTAAAATAAATTCACGAATAATAGATTAGAAGTTAGGAACGCGGAAGCTAAATTAATATACCTAACCATTAATGAAATTGGCTTGTTATATATTATCTATAACTGAAGATTTGGAGTGTATGTACAGAACTACTGGCTGGTACTTATTGAAACCATTTTTCATTCAACCAACAGGCTATACGGTGGATTTATGAATTTTTCGATCTTGGTTAGTAGACTATAGTGTATATTAGAAACAAATATACTGCTGTACATCAAAACCCCTGAACATTACATTAACATTGGCAATTGTTTTGTTGTTCAATTCCATTCAATCTAAAATTTACTGCCTTTATTTCAAAGGGTTCTCGGGATTGTCATCTGATTGCTAGGTATTTCATAATTCAGCGAAATTCGCAATTATTAAAAACGAACCAATTATTTTGAAAATTGCTCAACAATGGAATTCTTCCACAGTTCTTTACACACCATTTACATTTCACAAAGAGCATTATTAATGGTAAAAACACAATGTTTCATTTATTGTTTGCCATTTTTAGGTGTGTATGAAATATGTATTTTCTTAATTAATTTTTGCATTTCGAATTTCGCAAAACGCCAAATGATATGCTTTGATACAGGCCTGTGGCTTGCATTTGAAAATTAGGGGGCATGGCCCCGCAAATTTCAATAAATTAATCATAGTTTTACTCATATGAAATAGTTTCACACTTTTTCACTGAATTTTTAAATAGAATGGCATTAATATTTTATATATTTCAACTAAAATATATTCACTCTAACTTAGTTACAGAATATTAGAATTAATACTATGGAGATTTGTATCAAGGATACCAGTGGCACAACAGGGAGGGCCATGGCTCCCCTGGCCCTCCCCTAGCCACGGCCCTGCTTTGATATTAGTTGTATTAAATAAGATACTGAAAAATAAGTTATTTCATTCCGTGCACACAGTACGTTACCCGCGGAAATCCCTGTTTAATTCGGTGTATTTATTAAAGGATATTAATGTGTATAATTTTGGCTATTGCACCAGCTTTTATTTTAACAAAGTTTTTTAACTTAAAAAAAAACTTTTAATTACAATTTTATGATAAGTAAATAAATATATTAGTTTTAAGTTATACTCCTTTACCTATTAATTGGTTGACAACGTTTTGCAGTCATTATTGTGTTTTAGAGATTGGAAGATTTACCATCTTCGGTGACTTTAATGTCTGGTGAAATTTGTTGCTGATTGTTAATCAGTTTATAACTTTGCTCTAAGGTTTGTTAAAAATTCTTCTCTTGTGGATGTGGACTCTTATCTGACTCAATTGATGGCGATGTTCAATTCAACTCAACTGAATTGAATCCATTGAGATGTTACTTCATTTATAATGACTGTTGGTGATCATTTACAGAATGAGTGACAATTAATTTTGCAATTTGGATTCATTTGCATGTCTGGCAATTAAAACTTATGTGGGCTTGTCCATTTTCAGTGTTGAATATGTAATAAATATCTGGCTATAAATTTGTTTTTACACTGATCCTTCAACTACTGCTGTAGTTGTCCATAAAATTTAATTCCCTTGTTTTATCGTAAATTCAATTTCAAATTGTCTGTTTCAAATTATAAACTGTTGAAGTCACTATGATATCTTATCACTTATTTAACATACTTCCTGTTACTCGTTTGATTCGAATTATTGTCTAACAAATATAACATCTGGCTGCAATTTAATCATGAGGAAATAGAAGCATTCAGTTATATTGTTATTTTTCTATTAACCTTTCTGAGTGCATTTTATTAACACAATGATTTTCAACCCTGTTTTGTGTATGTACCCTGTAATTCGTTAATATCAACTAACTTTATTGTATTTAAAGGAGCTTTAATAGTATTTTAATAGCATTTCTAGCGTAAATTGAAAAGAAATCAAATAGACGTTTCACACAATAGAAATGTTTTCAATTAAAAACATATGTTACAATTACAGTCAATTGCATAGTTCAATCAATTTCTTTTATGAAATACTCAATTAGTAAAATTCTAGTGATTTCTTAGTTTCATACACAGACGTAGTCCTAAGTAGATGTAAACACCACAACATAAGAAGTATTGCTGGCAAAAATCATCAAACCTTTTTCCAAAATGGTTTCCAATTTGTAGCTTGTATTGAAAAGCCTCAAAACATTGAAAATTGTGATCCCAACTCCTCTGAAGTATGAAATCCCTGGTTTCCGTATCAGTAAATCCCTTGGAACTAGAATAGCTCGATTTTGAAACATGCGTGTCACAACTTATTTTTTATATTTAAAAATTTATTAGTTATGTATTCATGTAAATGTATGTATTAGTAGGTGTTTTGTTAGGAACTGTTTTGTTTTCAGATGATACGCGCCTCTCGAATATACATCCAAAGATTTTCTTCCAGCACCGCAGTCAAACCAGAGTATTATTTCGCAACCAAGTACAAAGACTTAAAGCATGAACCTTTGTTTAATAAGGTGCTTGTTGCGAACAGAGGAGAAATCGCTTGTCGCATCATTTCCACCTGCCGACGTCTCGGTGTCCCGTCTTTAGCGGTATACTCTGAACCTGACTCCAACTCCTTACATGTGCGGATGGCAGATGAAAGTGTCTGTATTGGTCCAGCCGCCGCACGCGATAGCTACTTGCGAATGGATAAAATTCTCGAGGTCTGTTAGGTAATTTTATTTTTATTAGGTTGCCAATGCACGATTAAAAAATTGCTATTTTTCGCTTACTTATTGATGTTATAATGTCATAAAAAATTCAAATTTATTTAACATGCATCTGTGCTTAAGAAATATCTAGTTCACTATCAAAATGTTAATCATTTTGTGAAAATTCAACATTATATCTTGATTCATCGCAAATTAATGTTATACATGGCTTTTACAAGCCTATGTAATTGTTAATTTGCAAGCTAAGACCACATAATACGTTTGCCTTTAAACTTGATCATCTCCAATAAATTTACAGAGTCTTTTATTAAGGTGATTTATTAACTATCTAATTTTAAGTGCTCTATCATGTTTTTCATGAAAAATGTTGAATGCTCTTGTCATTGCATTTGCTATAAATTCAACATTACGAAAAGCACTGCTTGTTTCCAAACAACTCCAGTAACTTTTCAAAGATTAAATTTATGATACATCATCACAAATTTATTTCCAATGAAAGCGCTCATTTCTGATTCAATTTTACATGGTGAGCAAATTCGTCAAACAATAAGGAATGGTTTCTACAGTAATTATTCTTCTCATCGTTAAAGTTGGTTCTTGATGGATGGTATTATTCTTTGTATATTTAGTTCAATGAATCTCTTCTAGATTTTTATGAATATTTTTGCAGAGCTCATAGCAGTATTTGCATCATGTACAAATGATTGGAATAGTTAAAGCATTTCTAAAATTGGGGAATCAATTACTTTTTCGTTTTACTTCATTCTAATCAACAAATTTATCAGAATCTTTAAACATCTGCAAATTCATCTTCAGAATTGTCTCGCCAACACATTTTCGGATAGGCTAAAATTTTATTACCATGGAAACAGCTTCAGTATCAATGATAGAATTAAAAGCAAAATTCTATTTTTTATATAATCATATGCCCACTTACAATAACTTAATTGTGATTTCTAAGGAAGAATATAAATTTCCTTTAAAGCAATAAAAATTTCCTAACAATTTTATTGTATTAACCAGTTAAAAAAATTGTTCCAAAAATTATGCTGCAATAAACACAGGGTTTTTTATGAGTCCGAAGTGGATAGTTACTGAAAACTGCAAATAGAGGAGCAGAATTATTTACATGTTAATGGGCCAAAAAATTATTTTCAAAGGTCGTCATTATTTAAACTCTATTATTGCAGAAAATCAGCTTTCCATTTTTAAATCTGCAATGTTTACCAACTAAAATATTGAAATAATCGAGATTTTACGGTGTTATGGTTCTTTCTTTAAATTACATTCTTCTTAGAAAGCTCAATTTTTTATTTAGGTTTGTAAATCGCATGGGGTAGATGCTGTGCACCCTGGTTTCGGATTTTTGTCTGAAAACACTGAATTCGCTCATCTTCTATCTGAGAATGGCGTTAAGTTTATCGGCCCTCCAAGCAGTTCCATCAAAGCCATGGGGGATAAAATCGAGTCAAAACGCATCGCATTAGCTGCTGGTGTTAATATGATTCCAGGCTACGACGGAGCTGTTGAGGTATTATAATTGTACATACATTAGATGCCTATCAATGTATATATTTTCCAGTAAATGACTGAATAAATTGCACCTTAAGAATTTACAATTGCGATTAGTTGTTCATTAATATGATTTGGTATTAACAGCTTTGTCTTACTTTTATTCGCTTAAGGTGCATCAAGGGTAGAAACGGATCGACCCGACCCGCGCATCGTGTCGGGTTAAATTTTTGTTGGGTCCCTGTCGGGTCGAAGACTTTTTCATTAAATCTGATCCTGTCGGGTTTATCAATAACGTTGACATTAATTGCTGGTTACATTGTTACATTGAAAAATTGAATTCTGTGTTAAATGTAACAGTTTTATCATATTACAACTAATTTATAGCAAGTCATTTATTTTTCCAACTACTGGTTAGATAGTTATGCGTGAAAACATTTACATTTTTGTTTGTTTTGGTGCAGTCGGGTCAAATTTAAGAAGACGTGTCTTTTCGGATCGAATTGGGTTAGGTCCAACAAGTTTGACCCGTTTCCAGTCCTGCTGTGTTTGTAGGCCATTTCATATATTTATACCGGGGTTATAGTTAAAAACTGATCAATTCGCAAATTCGCTAATTCTTTGAATTTCACCTTCTTCATCTTCAGATCTAAGTGCTATCCCAACAGGTGGTAAAAATATATTCAAAAAATTATTTCACGAATGGTGGAGTTGATTTATATATCTGAACTGAACACTGTGACTGAGGGTTTGTAATTGAATTTCTAAATAGTTCAGAATTTCAATGAATCTGGTTTTAAATATAGATCGATGCGATCCATGAATATCCACTGGATATGGAATTGATATTTTATCGATATCCGTCGATCATTGTAGATCGGAAATAGTCTAAAAAATTAAATTTATTCATTTTTATGGTAAATTTTTAAGTATATAGCTTTAAATTGACAATGAAAATAAACGAAAAGCCATTTTTGTACAAATCTAACAGTATTATGCTTGTGGACCAATGACATTACAATGGGAGAGATAATTACATGTTTGGTGCTTACGGATGTTCCTTTTTAAATCATTCTTTTATATTAAAGGCCTATTTTCAATTTGAATGGATTATCTGCTGGAGTTTATGAATCTTTTGTAGATTGATTCCTAAAAATTTTTGTGGATTGGTTTGGGTATAGATCGGAAGATATTCGATCCATGGCAACCCTGGTGCTGACTGTTCTAAAACCGATATCGCGCTTATTTTTGACCTATTTTAAATCTTTGAAAAGAAACACGTAAGCAATTCAAAACATGTGTTTCCAAGAATTGTGAGTCCGTAGACTTGTTTATATCAAGAGTCGGCATGTTGTGAGATAGCCGTTTCTTCAATAAAAAATGACAAGCTTTCATATTATGATATGCGACTCATGTAGTAATTCTTCGAAATGATATTGTATCTCATCAGCATATTTTATTAAAAAAAGTTTGTACCTCGCTAGAAAGTGTATTTTAAGCCTACCTCAATAACAAATTTGACTGCTTAGTTATGTTGCGATGTTCTAAGAGTAATGACATATTTTTACAAAAAAAATTTCAAAATCGTATCTAATATTTAGACGTTTAAATAATATAATCATAACATATTATATAATATTAACACTCATTTATATGCATTTTAGATAACAGTCTTCTAATGGTGACATATTTCATGTATTCTATGAGATTTATAGATAGTATTTCCTGCGGGTTGTCAGTGGACTCGAAATTCCAAGCCCAAGCCGCCCTGCCCGTCAAAAAATATTTTTAAAAAAAAATTTCAAAATCGTATCTAATATTTAGACGTTTAAATAATATAATCATAACATATTATATAATATTAACACTCATTTATATGCATTTTAGATAACAGTCTTCTAATGGTGACATATTTCATATATTCTATGAGATTTATAGATAGTATTTCCTGCAGGTTGTCAGTGGACCCGAAATTCCAAGCCCGTCAAAAAATATTTTTATAAAAAAATTTCTTATTTTGTTGTTCAAATGTCCAGGCTGCTATTCATCTCAAATGCCCAAATATTATTGTTTTCAGGCCCACTTGACAACACTGATGTCGTTCGTATTAAATTTCATCTATTGTTATTCATAATCACCTTTTTCTAAGTTTCCATTCGACAGCTATTGCGAGGCGCATAGCCTATCCCCTGTGAAATCATTTAAAGCTTTTACGTTTTTTCATATTTGTGAAAATTTGCTAAATTTGAACAGCTGGAACCGATAAATTGAATTCTTATAGATTTTTAGTTGTCTATAAAATGTAGTCCGCATTATAAAATCGATTTGAAATGAAATGAATATAGAAGCTTAAAATTTTAAACAAGTATGCGCAATTTATGATATATATTCATGTCAATCCAAGAAATGACTAGAGTTACTGAAATATATATCACAAACAAAATAGCCGATAGTTTGTTGAAGTTTATGTGAGCTCATTTTGGAATCACTAAAAATATTTCGAGAATATTTGAATCAGAGTTGGAAACTGTTCACGTTATAGACACCGGGGACTCAAGTTGACTCAAGACCTTATGACCCATGTTCCGGGATTATCCAAGAAGCCCTGATCTGAAATCACTTGAGGGTGTTTTTTATATAATTAGGCTGTCGGTACTCATCATTTGACACGCTTAGAGTGTCATGCTTTGTGATCACTGGTCAATAACCAAAAAGTTGCGATCACCACGCAGCCAATTATTTATTAAACCTCTCTGTTGCAAACTAGCAGCAGATTGCGAACCATAACTTCGTTAACAGTGAACGTCAGAAAATTTTGGTAATTAGCGGATTGAAGAGTGGTAATCCCAATTTTGCTAACTATTTTGTATGAACGTAATGATCTAATCTTAGTCGCTAAAATATTTTGGGACCTATATATCATATTTCTGTTTTCATGAGGTAGGAATACTGTTGCCTTGAACGAAGGAATATCTGGGTTTTTGCTCAAGAATTAGGATTTATTAGCAGATGACTCGTTAATTTATAAACCTCTGAGAAACAATGAATTTGTGGTATATAAGCAATATGGTTTTTTTATAGTAGTTTCCCAATATAGTATATATCCAGATACGCCATAGTACAATAAAATTTTGAAATTGCATATGTATTATTGATTTACTTAGAATGCTGAAACCGCTGTAAAAATCGCCAATGACATCGGCTACCCAGTGATGTTAAAAGCTTCAGCTGGTGGAGGTGGCAAAGGGATGCGTGTTGCTTGGAATGATAAAGAATGCTTAGAAGGTTTTCGACTTTCAGCAGCTGAAGCTAAATCGAGTTTTGGCGACGATCGAATCTTGATAGAAAAATTCATTGCATCTCCACGTCACATAGAAATACAAGTAAAGTGTTTATTACCTAGTTTATTTTAATGCTTTGGGTGTAATAGGTGTTATTGGATGAGCATGGCAATGGCGTTTTTCTTCATGAACGCGAGTGCAGTATTCAACGTCGCAATCAAAAGGTTATCGAGGAGGCTCCCAGTCCCTTTGTACATCCGGAAATGCGGAATGCGATGGGGGCGCAAGCGTTGGATTTGGCTCGCGCTGTTGGCTACCAATCAGCAGGAACTGTCGAATTTTTAGTTGATGATAAAAAACAGTTTTATTTCCTGGAAATGAATACTCGTTTACAGGTATTAATTTTTAAATTATAAACGTAATACTTAGTTTGTTATAAATTATTCTTAAGCATTCTACCCTAGGCGACAACAAGTTTCCCAATCCTGAATTTCTCGCAATTTTACATAAATAACCGAAAGCCCTTTTAATTTTTAAATGACTTGTCATAAATGCATAAATGGGATTTCTTTCCGAAAACAATCAGTAAATATGGCAGGAGGTCGTGATGAAAACCAACTGCAAATAATTACTCTAATAGATTTCTTCAGTTGTAGAGATTTTGAAGGTCGACTATCTGACAATGCTACCTAAGGACTTCACATTGTTGAACTTTGTATGAAAGTTCCTGCTGCTCGCCAATATTTGACAAAAAAGACAAGTGAAGCATCCGCCGTCTCTGTATCGCAAGATCATCAGTGAATTTGATGCATCGGGAGATTGCTCATTAAAACATTATGGCTCGCACTATTGAAAGCTGTCGGTAATTCAATGAAACGTAATCATGACGAGTCAGAACCACATCCGCTCCAAAGGGATCAGCACTTTACCATCCCCTCCTCTCTTGTTTTCCTTGCTTCCCAGTACCAACCACATGCAAAATTTATGGTCGTGTATCAAACATTGATACGTGAGTTTTTTAAAGTATAGTAGAAGTACACGGCATTATCGGAAATTCGCATTCATTTTTTAGAATCTATGTCAGCAATAATAGAGGTGGCAATAATTGCAGGTACGACCAAGTATGTACGATACCTGTACTCTGCATGCTTTGTTCCTCGTTTCAATTGTTAAAATCTATTGATTTCATGCAAAATATATTTTTAATTAAAAGGTTTAAATAAGTTGTGAAAAATGCGGGGTTTCGCAAACTTTTCGTCGCCTAGTGTACTTATAAAATTGATGTCGAGACCACTGAATTTTTCACGGCTGTTAATAGCTTAGTTATGCACTTAATTATCCTGGAGCAATGCAGTACTGATTTATTTTTACTTTTCTGAAGTAGTTTTTACTTAACTCTAACGTGGGCGAATTTCATGTTCCTCTAACAAACTGAATGCAGATTTTCATTTCTCCTTGTAATGGTTTCGCAGATATATCTACGTGATTGCTTTCCCTGCATATCAGCAATTACTATTAAATCCAGTTGGTTCCAGATGCCATTCCAGTGGATTGTCGTATATGTAAAAACATTTTGGAGAAAACTGCTTGCAATATTTTATTATTTTCTGGTTTAAAGTATGTTAATGTCTAGGAAACAATTGTGACATCATCTACTTAATCATTATGCCATGCTGGACAAAGCTCTTGCAACATTTTTAACTTATTTAATGGCGAAATTTATAGAATAAACGCAAATAAGCGCAAAAACAATAATTGTATGCTGGATTATGAATATATATATATATATATATATATATAATATGTTTTGTTTAATTGGTAATATTTTAAGACTCTAATTTGTACTATATATATATATATATATATATATATATCCCTGTGCAATATAAACTACACACCTAGTAAAATTTTAATTTTTAAAAACTAAATGTAAAGAAAAACAAAATTTCGTGTCTTTAAGCAATTGAATAAGTTTATTTACATAATAATGTGTTATTTAGAGTCATGTAATGGTAAGAAGCATATATATGGAAAATAATTATAGCAAAAATATAACACATACGAGGAAAGTCAGAAAGTTCAAT